>OMKK01035602.1:0-17500 GCA_900302305.1 Polymixia japonica | reverse complement strand
GGAAAGTCTATGTCAGGGTGGTGGAAAGGAGACTCCAGCTGATTGACAAACCCCAGATTCAGAAGGAATAATGCGGTTTTCATCCTGGCCGGGGAACATTGGACCAGCTTTTTACCCTGTTGCAGATGATCGAGGGAGCATGGGAGTTTGCCCAACCTGTGTTTTGTTGATTTGGACATGGCTTACGATCATGTTCCCCGAGGTCGTCTGTGGGAGGCACTGCACGAGGATGGGGTGTCAGGGCTTCTGCTTCTGCAATCCATTCGGTCCTTATATACACTCAAAGTGAGAGCCGTGTCTGTATCCTTGGCATTAAGTCAAGCTTGTTCAAGGTGGGTGTCGGACTCCGACAATGTGGCACCTTATGTCCTCTTCTGTCCTCCTTGGTGACATATGGGTGGCATCGCTGCTATTTGCAGATGATGTCGTCCTTTTAGCACCATTACACTGATCTTCAACGCGCACTAGAGCAGCTGAAGTGGCTAAAATGGGGTTTCTCCGTAGGGTGGCGGGGCTCACTCTCTGTGATAGGGTGAGGAGCTCTGCGATCCGGGAAGCAGCGGGTACAGCCTCCACATGGAGAGGAGTCAGGTGAAGTGGTTCGGGCATCTTGTAAGGATACCCCCCTGGCTGCTTCCCTTTGGAGGTGTACTGGGCACGTCCAACTGGGAGGAGACCCCGGGGCGGACCCAGGACACGCTGGAGAGATTATATCTCTCGGCTGGCCTGGGAACGCCTAGTAATCCCCCAAGAAAGGCTAGAGGAATTTGCTGGGGAAAGGGACGTCTGGGCTGCTCTGTTGGCCCTGTTGCCACGGCAACCCTGACCGGGATTAAGCGGGTTAGAAAATGGATGGATAGATGGATGGATTATTAACCAGGTAAAAGTCTCATTGAGATTAAAAATCTGAGAGACCAGAGACCTGGTCAAAGTATACTTCACCCTCACGCCAGACTCAATAACATAGCCTGGATCATGTCAACTCTCCTCACCCTTCATACCCTGATGCACCAGCACTATTAATTAATGTACTGATTTGTGTGTGTGTGTGTGTGTGTGTTTAGCTAGAGCGCTGTGCAGCCCTGTCAGAGAGGCTGACACTCTTCCAAGTTTTACTGGATCACCCCGATGCTCTCAAGCATCTTAAGAAGAGACCACTGAAAGATGGACGGCTGTGGCACGTCTGGCTGAAACTAGACTGTGGCAATGGGAGAGGTGAGCTGGAAAGTGATGACAGAACCAGATTGTGATGGTCTTTATAGATCGGTTGAATTCAAGAACCTACTGTAAGATTTTTCTTGTGTTCTTTAGCGGGTGTCTTGCACTCGGAGCCAGAGGCGCTTCTATTGGCTCAAGCCATCTCTGAGACAGAAGGCATGGAGCTTACTGGTGTGTATGTGCATTGTGGGAACAGTTACAACTGCAAAGGGCTTGAGCAAATACAGGCAGTTGCCCAGGAAGCAACCACCTTGACACTGCAGTTCATGGAAAAGTAAGGCAAAGCAACCAAAACACACCAGGCACACAAATACATGTACAAAGATGATGTTCTGGCACTCTAGCAATGAAAATACCACAAAGCTTTGTTGTCTAAATCATTTTTTGAGGGTCTCTGGGTTTGTTCCCCTCCAGACTAAAGGCTGTTGGCATCACCTGTAAGTCTAGCATTGGCTCCACCCCTTCCTGTAGCCATCCAGTCAAAGACATGGCCCAGCTCAGCGAGGTGCACCCTGGGAACTACGCCTTCTATGGTGTGTGTGTGTGTGCAGATGCTTGTAATAGTGTGATTTGAGCATGTGTATGTTTGTATGGCTGCCCAAATTAAATGTGCCTGATGACAAAAACACGCATCAAGTTTTCATCCGATGTCTTTTAGATGTGCAGCAGTCTTTGATTGGCTCATGCAGCCTGACGGACGTGGCTGTGCGAGTTCTGACCAGAGTCATTGGACACTGTCCTCACAGGAACCAGCTACTGATTGACTGTGGCTGGACTGGACTCAGGTGTTACTACTGTAGTACTATTGTACCACCATTATAGTACTATGTTGTTAGAATGCCTGATTTAAACATTCTTGTCATTTATACTGCCATAACCGCTCCCCTGTTCTTATTAATAACTTTCAGTCTGGATGGAGCTGGAAAACTCCCCACAGGATATGCTATGATTGAAGGACACCCAAACCTCAAGTAATGTCATAAAATCTGGCCTAATCTAGTCCCAATACAAAACCGATGACAAATCAAACAATCAATCAGACAATCAAACATTTTGATCTCCTCTTTCTCCAGGTTGCTGTCTATGACCCAGGAGCATGGGAGAGTGGAGCCCATCTCAGGCAGGCTGGACTACAGCAAATACCCCCTGGGCTCTCTACTCACACTAATCCCCTACCATGTCAGTAAACATATTGTATGTTTTAATGTAGAGTTGTGTTCACTGGTACATTGTATTCTATTGTATCTTTATGTGCTTGTCTTTCTGGCTTTCTCTCTGTCTTTCCATCTCTACCTCTGTCTCTCTCTCTTTTAATATTGATTTCTGCAGTCCTGTGCAACAGCAATGATGCATCCTGTCTACCATGTCCACTCTTGTGGCCGTCTGGTGGGAAGGTGGACACCCACACGGGGGTGGTGAATGGTTTTCCTGCATCAGATAGACAATGATATTTGGCCTGTTAACATTGTGCACAGAAATAAATTACACTAACAACACCATGAAATAAAAGTTTATTGTAATTGAAATAAGAATTGACAAGTTATGTATCCATCTTGGTAATAAAGTTCTCTCATAAAAGTGTCTTGGTCTTTAAGTATTTATTTAATTTGTAAACCACCACCCATTGTATTTTATATGTGCACAGCTCATCTCCACGACCAATTGAAATTACAATGCAGAAAAGCTAAAACCATTTGATTAGGCAAGAAATTGCTGGAAATAGTGATCTTGAGGAGAACTGAACCCCTTTTGGTGGAGAAAGTAGTCGTGCGAAACGACGGCTTGAGATGCATCATGGGAAATGACGTTCTGCTGAATTCGACTCTTCGATTGGCTACGTTGTGACCTTTCACTCGTCACGTGATTTAAAAACTTTGGAGGATGGCGCGGAATCTGTCACACTACTCATCTGTTCAGCTTTCAGTCTGTTAGTTTTATTTACATTTTCTTCAGTTGATATCGATATTATCTGGTAGGTCCCTACATGCTACATTACGGAAGTATTTGTCTTCCTTTATTATTTGACATACGTCGTTTATGTTTTTGCTGTCTGTCTACTAACCAGCGTTGCTGTCTGACGTCATGTGGCTGCAGCTGCACTACAAGTCATTTGACTCCGTTTTGCAACAAAGTTACAGTTTGGCAATTATTACCATTAAAACCTGACAAGCTGGGCTTATTGCATGCCTGGTTTCTTTTTGTTAGACAGTCAAATGCTTCTGTAAAGTAGATGGTGTTGGTGCTTGTTCATGTTGGTTGTGGTAACGTTCAGTCTTTCATTTCAGTCATGAGTGTGTTGGAGGTGAGATTTGTTGGGGATGGAGATGTTCTGCAACACATCGTGGACAAGAAGGATGGTAGGGAGAACTATGTCACCACTGCTACTGCCACGACTAGAAATGTCCCAGTGGACACCATGCACTTCAAAAGTTGTCTAACTGATTGACTAATTATTTCCACATATGTGAAGCTGTGCGTGGAAACATTGGATCTGTTCAAAAGATGGTGATGTTTAAGAGCTCAGCCGGCCGACGGGCCAGAGAGGAGGATGATGATGATGATGATGATGAAGAAGATGAAGTCCTTAATGAGCAGAACTATGTCCAGGCACTAGGAACAGACAATACAGAAGGTGTGTGATACTATGTAGTGTTCATTTTGGTACGTAATTGCTATCTTTTAAAACTGTGGGTAGTAAACCTCCATCATTAATTGCTCCGTAACTGCGTATTCACCACTGTAGTTCCATTTCCGACTGTCTTTATCCGTGATTCAAAATGGACAGAAGTTGCTTCTCGTAAACTCCAGCCCATCCTACAACTAAGAAGAATATTACGTCTTAATAGTAATACAAATTCATATAAATAATATAAATTCTTAATATACTAAGAATACTCCATATTACTCTTTAGTTAATGTACATCATAAGTAGAAAACAGAAGCAAGTTCATGACATCATTATGAATAACCAGTGCCTGAATTGGGTGACCAGTTACAGTGGGTCCCCTACCTATTCTCTTTCTTATGGGGGGTCCTGGCCGCCTCCTCCCTTCCAGGCCTACCTCAATTCGAGCTATGTGAATACTTTGGACAGCCAATGTTGTATCAGAATATACATGTAGCTACTGTGTGTTAAAGGTGCTATCTGTAATATGTTAAAATCAAATAAAAAGTCAAATTACCACATTGTATCGTGAAATATAGTATAATGGTGATCATCTGAAAGTGTCCTCTCTCTCTGTTTAGATTGTGCCTCAGTGGCGCTGTTTCCCTCTAATTTCTGGTCTTTGTTTTGCTTTGATGGTGCGTCACGCAGCTCCTCCCCTCAGCCTGCACAAGCCAGAAACACTGAGCTTCTTGTTTTGGTTTGTTATTGTAGTTCACTTCACCGAAGCTAGAGTGACGATCTTACTGATAGCACCTTTAAATACAAATAATAATAATACATTTTATTTTTGGCGCCTTTCAAGTCACCCAAGGTCACCTTACATAGAGCACATACTTTAAGTTACACAAGATATCATTGCATTTAGAAATTAGAAATATTTTTTCTTGGCCCCACAGACGGTGAGGAGAGCATGTCTGGAGTAGCAGGGGCCTCTGTTTTCACCTTCCAGAAAAGCAAACGCTCCGGAAGCATGGCCCAGACAGGTGAGATAAACTCAACCTAACAGCCCACCTCCACTACAATTCACACTCTGTCTGTTGTTGTTGACACATATTTTTTTCATTGTTAACTTGCTTTTCAGGGTAACACTCACTTCTTGTTTGGGTTTTTGTCTTTAGCGAGTGAGTTGGCACGGACCCCTGGAAAAAGCGTGACCTTCAGCGTGACCCCTGACCCTGACCCCTCCTCTCCCACCAGGACAGGCCGCAGTGAGTCAAGCACACTAAATGTTTTGTGCCTATCAAATCTTATTTCCATTTCCAAACAAGTCTGTTCTTTCTCTTTTTCTCTCTCTTTCTGTCTCTCTCGCTCTTTTCTTTAGACCGCGGAAGTGAGAGCCGAACACCACAGAAGGTGAGAGACTAAAGGCAACTTGCACAATCCCTCAAATACTCAACAGAACCAGCAGAATGTTGTCATGATGTTGCCAATTTCCCTAAAGTGCCGGGTTTTGTTTTGTTTCTCTAGGGGAGGATGTAATGTAATTGTTATTTGCGCCATTCAGTAACTTTAATCCCATCTGGAGTGCACATATCTGTGATTTGTTTCACTTGTATCCTGGTATTAATTCCAGCCTCAAATTCCTACTGTTTTTCAGCACACTAGTTGGTCTTCTGATAATTTTCGTCCTGTCCGGGTGAAAACTATGGAGGTTTTTTTGGCTAAGAATCGATATGTAATCATTAAATGATAAATGCTTTATTTATATTACTGTAGTACTAGGAATGCTCATGCCACAATTAAATGTAAAAGTGAAATAAGAGAACCTCTGTGTAGTCAGTCTCTGAATATTTATTGTTTTTAATACATTCACTGTATTCACGCTTTAGGTAATCCATTTACTCCTGACATCGTAGGTTGAGCCAGTGAAGGGGCACAACTCACAAACCCTAGTGTGGATGGACTCCCACACTTGTGACTGTGTATTATGGTTTCAAAATGCACTGAAACCGTGGCTCTCCCCAAATGGATTATTAACTTATGCGTGATTCACAGCTGCCAAGGTCAAACAAGTGCCTTGCTGGTGACGCTCCACTGTCACTAATTTGGCACTGGTTAAAAGGCCATCCGGAATGATGATTGGTTTTATTTAGGACTTAAGCCAGACTTAAGCCAGCCTTGGGACTTAAGCCAGATATACTGTAGGCAGCCAGCTTTGCTGTAGTTTGACACTGGTGTACCTTTCTCAGAGTAACCTCTGCTACTTATTTCATGACAGGGCAGAAAGGTGCAATTTGTCTCCACAACACCGTACAGACTCAGGAAGAGACTGTCAAGTGAGTTAACATATAATAATTACATGGATCCCTCTTAATATACACTTTATAATATGTAATTGAAGATATGGGTGTCATAATTATATATAGAATTATATATATTAAATATTAAATAATATATATCATTTACTCAACAAAAACATTTGATAATAATCACATTTTAAATTTTAGTTAATAAACTTTTCTACCAAAAGATAGACTTTTCCCATAAAATGCTAAATATCTAGTATCAGTAACTTTTTAGTTGGAATTTTGTCTATTGTAGTCATTTCAATAGTCTAACATAACGTATAAATAGTACCTAATATGCTAAGTTCTCAAATAAAAATGATTAAAGTACAAAGGCAACACTTTAAACATCTTGTAGAAGCTTTAAAAAGAGCTGTTACTACATTTCTTTAATTTTTTGTTATTTTGAAAACATGAAATATCACTGAACCTTATAGTTCTTCTAATGTCTAAACCTGCATTTTTTTCCAGCCCCCAGCCTCCGGTCAGACAGTGACAGTGAGCTCTCACCCTCTGACTCTGGAGAAGATGAGGAGGAAGAGGAAGAGTCGGAGAAAGTCACTAAAGAGGTCAAGGAAAACTTTAAGCAGCCTAGAACGCCTAGTAAGGCCCAATCTGCAGCCCTCTACAAGACCCCTGCCAAGAAGAGCAAGAATGCCCCAGAGCCCCTCAACCAGGTGCGTGTCTGGGTGTACATGTCTATGTGTCAAATGTGTGCGTTATATACTTTGTAATTCTGTTGTTAAAACTCTGCTCTCTCTCTTCCAGCCCAGTCTGGTTGAGGAGTATTTTGAGGCTCACGGCAGTTCAAAGGTCTTGACCTCAGATCGCACCCTGCAGCGCCTACACACCCCTAAACTTGACAGGGTCAGTCTATAATACCTAATGTACATAATGTATGTGTAGCTCTCTTCCCATATTACGGAGGTACATTTTTATTTTGTTTGTGCAGGAGACGTTGTTCCGGCTTTTGGAAGGCAAGCCATCCTGTTACTCATCAGAGATCCAGCAACTTCACAACAAACACCAAAAGCACTTTAGTAAATGGATGCTACAGCTACAGTAGGTGTTTGGGTTGCACCCGCCTCTCATTTACATGGGCATAGTGTTTGAACATTGGTACAAGTGTATGTGTGCTTGTGTGTATAGGTTGGGCTTCAGTATGCTGGTCTATGGTCTGGGCAGTAAGAAGGCTTTGCTGGAGGACTTCCGTGTGTCTCAGCTGTCTCAGGAAATCCACCTGGTGGTCAATGGATTCTTCCCTTCCATTACTCTCAAATCGGTCAGTAAACACACATGGTTTTAATGAGCATGCCAGTGTTTCCTCTGTGTTCATTCTGCGGGTCAAACACAAGAACACTACCATTAAATGGAACAAAAAATAAAACACCCAAGATTTGCAATTAGAAGTTAAATAAGATAACACCTTTAGTGGTACATTAGAACCAAAACTGGAACTAAAACCAAATTGACCCACTGACCCAAAAACATTAAGGGGAAACACTGTAACAAGTATTTATACTGCTGGAAATATCTTAACTGTAGTTGTTTATAGATCTTCATCCATCTATGATATGCTCTCACTCCAGATCCTAAATGCTCTGACGTCTGAGGTTCTAGAACACCAGGGAAGTTTCCGAACCCCCTCAGACCAAATCCAATTCATCAGTCAAACTCTCAAAGACAGTGAGTACATCTGTGTATATATGTGCTGTGTATGTCGGATTCTAAGATTAAATCACGTGCCTTGAAAGTATTGGTGTTCCATGTTGTTCACTGTGTGTGTGTGTGTGTGTTGTGTGTGTGTGTGTGTGCTGTGTGTGTGTGAGACTGTGTCTGTGTGTGTGTCTGTGTGTATGTGTGTGTGTGTCTCTGTGTGTGTCTTTATGTGTGTGTGTGTGTGTGTGTGTGGCTGTGTGTGTGTGCGGGTGTGGTTGTGTGTGTGTGTGTGTGTGTGTCCGTCCGTCCGTCCGTCCGTGCGTCCGTCCTCAGGCCCAGATCTCCATGTATACCTGTTAATCCATAACATTGATGGACCAATGCTTAGAGGAGAGAAGACCCAGAGTGCACTGGGGCAGCTGGCATCCCTTCCAAACTTGCACCTGGTGGCTTCAATTGACCATATCAACGCTCCACTGGGTGGGTGTTTGGATGGGTGTGTGTATTGCACTAAAAATGTGTTGCAGCCCCTGAGATATGTAAAGTCTATCTCTTCTGTGTTCTTCTCAGTGTGGGACCAGTGTAGTCAAAGCCAGTTCAACTGGCTGTGGTGGGAGTGTGTGTCTTTCCAGCGCTATGCAGAGGAGACATCATACGAAAACTCTCTCCTGGTGCAGCAGACTGGGGCTCTCGCTTTGTCCTCCCTGACACACGTTCTTCGCAGCTTAACGTCCAATGCCAGGTAACGGACACACACAATGCACGCGTGCGCACACACACACACACACAGACAGACACACACACACACAGACACACACACACACACACACACCTTCAAATTGTAAAAAAAAATGCCAGGGGAGTTAATGGAGTAGTGAGCTGCTTGACTTCATGGCCATGTTTCTGTCTTTTCACAGAGGGATTTTCAAGCTACTGGTGGAATTTCAGCTGGAAAACAAAGACAACCCTGCATATATAGGTAGACAACTACAAAACTTCCAAAATGTGTTCATGTTTTTCCTAAAATATGACTCTCATGCTACAGAATACGGCCATCATCCTTTCATGTTGCTGGAAATGTGTGCTGCTTGCAGGATTGTCATTTCAAGATTTCTACCAGCGTTGTCGAGAGGCCTTCTTGGTGAACTCTGACCTCACACTGAGGACCCAGCTGACTGAGTTCAGAGACCACAAACTGATACGGACACGCAAGGTTGGGCACACTCGAGGCTATCCCTCATCACAGGAGCCTTTTCACACACACAGCTTTTTCAAGTTCTAAAACTAGTCACCAAGTGTCACAGGTATTTCCAGACTGAAATGTGCTCCTCATTGTTCTCCAGGGTGCTGATGGAATAGAGTACCTGACTGTTCCTGTGGAAACAAGCACATTGAAGGATTTCTTGGAGAAGGAGGAGGGTGATTGAGAAGACAGGGCTTGAGACTACCTCAATCATCTCAGTCTGAGGACTGCAGGCTGCTACATGGTTGTATCACAGCACTGCCTGCATGCTACTTATTGATTGAAAGCAGGGACTTGGAGAGTGATGGTCTGGTTGGATTTGTCACTGCTAGGAAAGCCCAATTATGACTTTACAACGATCCATTTTTCATCAAGACAGAAATGAAAAAATGCATCATTGAAATAATTCCTAAACAAATAGGGAAATATTTCTACTCATTCAAACTGCCCCTTTGTAGCACTGTGTAATTCATTGTCATACTGTGTAATATTGCATGAACATTTTGTCTTGAGAACATCTGTGTATATGAAATAAACTGTAAAAAAAATTGACGCATTTCAGTGTTCCTCTTTTATTTACACAAATAGTGTCTTATTTACATTTAGCAAAACATACATCCTTTAGTTCTGAAAAGTCTGTTAAGCATGCTGCTTTAAAACAAAATGCAGGCCAAGGAAACAATCATTTGTCCTCCACATCTAAGATTTCAGTTGACCAGAAATGGACTGAGGGGTCATCGGAAGGAAAACCATAGAGACATGCGTGTGCAAAGACTGAATGTAAGAGAGAAATATCATGTTTCTGATCCCAGACATTTTGTTCACATCTAGGAGGCGGGATTTAAAAGTGTTATCAGTAAGATCAGCACCCTCACGTCAGTGAGGTAAACTACAACAAACCATAATAAGCAGCACAGTGTTTTGTGCAGGCTGGGGGAAGGATCTGTTTGATGGGCCGTCAAAGCAAAACAAAGACTGAGGCAGAATCAAAACAGAGAGGAGAAGCTTTCAGATGATCATCATTATCCACTATCCTATAATGTTGAAAGGGAAGTACAAAGTTTGGGGCGATGTGAGTGTTTAGTATCAGTGTTGGATATCAGCAGTTTTCTGTGTCTGCAGCGAGTCTCTCAGTGTTTCTGTGTTGAGTGTGTATGTCTGGATTCTGTTCTGGGTAGCAGTGTGTACAATGTGTAGCTCCTCTTCATCCAAATCCTTCAGCAGCAACAGTACTGCCTCAAGAGTGTGCGTCTGAAAATATATTATGAGTTGTAACTATACAGATACATATCAGTCAACAACAATGTAAAATTCAAAGACCTCTGAGTTTTAGTGCAGTCTTGTAGCATTTAACATATAATACCAATGAGGAGCATTGCTCACAGACAAGGTGTGAAAAAAGAATATCTGACAGTATCAAGTTTGGAGAGGAACTTACCTTTAAGACAGCTGTCTTGGTCTCTCTGGCCGATGGGGACGAGAGTGAGGGGAACTTGTCTCTGGGAAGAGGCTTCATCCCCAACTGTTCCCTGATTTTACTGCAGATATAGGAGAAGGGGTTATTTTGTTCAGGTTACTATAAAGAACTCCAGTATATCAGCTTGAGCAATGGCTATTTCCTGCACAAAACGCGTTGTTCTCCTTTCTCCATTCCCAGTAAAGAGAAAAGTAATGAAGTATATCTGTAAGTGTTTGTGTCTATGTGTTGGGGCTTACTTGGTTTCCTCCATATTGTAGTTGAGGGGGTCATTCTCTGTCTCCACGTCTGTCAGCCCATTGGTGGAAAGCTGATTCTGTTCAGTGGCAGGGGGTGTGGTTATCTTTTCCCCCTCCACAAGAGCAAGTGCAAGTTCCTCCTCTGTCACCACTGCACAAACACGCCAACAAATACCATACAAATTGTTCAAATCCCATCACAACAATGTCTATATCTAACCCTTGTCCCTTTCTCTCAGATTACAGGTTTCCCAGAAGAGCTATTTGGTGTCAAAAGTCAGAGTCCAAACCAGTATTAATGTTAACAGATGCAGTCCAAACAAACCCCCCAAAAGTTCAGTAGGGTTATTCAAGCAACAGTGCAGACTCACCTTGGTTGTCCAGCTTCTGTAAGCGGGGCAGACAACGAAGTACAGTGAGCCGGTATTGGTTGGAATCAGTTCCGCAACATGGGTTCTCAGCCAACCACAGCACTTTCAGACGTGTTAATGCGCGGAGATGAGAGAGCTCAGAAAGAGAGGGAATGATGTTCCGTCTCAGGTAGAGCTCACACAAAGACAGACAACCAGCAAGAGGAGAGACAGACGATATGCTGTTGACACTTAAAGAGGGAGAGAGAAGAGGAGACACGATTTATTGTGATTGTTCAATAGCGTTTTACTGTGTGTAAACATGCTTGTGTTTGTGTACATATGTGTGTGTGTATAATGGGAGAGAGCGAGTGTGCCTGGGGTTTCACATTGACTAACCTTAGTGTTAGTACCTCTATGTTGGGTATTTGAGAGAAGATTGAAATCTGGAGAAAGAGTAAAACAGTCATTAAACTCTGGAGGATGACCTGGGAGTGAAGAGATGGACTAATATCCATCACATGCATTGGTTACTTACATCAGTCAGGTTGCAGCCCCTGCAAAAATGAAAATCCATCCTGTAATTCTTGACCATCAACAGCATGTAATCCAAAGACAGAATAGCTAGAAACTCTTAAAAATGTCCCACCTACCAGCAATTAAGTTTCTTTACGCTGTCCAAGTCAGAGGCCTTAGCCTTAGCAAGAACCAGTTTCCTTGTTAGCTTCATGTTTTATCATGTGGAGCGATTGTTCTCTGATAAGAGTGTTTTAAATACACAATTTTCTAACAAATTAATCTTAAGATAAACCACATTATATTTTATTAAAAAACCACAGATATTACAGCCTCCAAACGATGCACTCTTCTTCTGCGTCTTCTTCTTCGATTCTTATGGCAGATTGCAAACCAACTGTTAAGGCGCATACCGCCACCTACTGTGCATAGCGGGGAAATTGTTGAAGTCCACGGCGGAAATGCTTATGTGCGTGTATTGGAGCGTCTGTAGTTACCTAGCCGACACATGTCCGCATTTTGTTTAACCCGTGTGTTTTTGACCGATGTAACATTCATAACGTAACACGATGCTGTTGTAGTTGACCGTACAATAAAGATAGCAAAACACTGCCCCCCCGCCACCCCCCAAAAAATAAACAACTCCAAGTCCCACAATGCAGCGTAACCAACAGGGTAAATTGCGCCTGCGTACTAAGCAATCCCTCTTTGGACCTACGTCTCCACTGATACGATGGTGAGCCCGAAATGTCCCTTTCCCAATCTATGTGAATCTAACTAATTCTGTGGTATAAGTGACATATTCACACATCCAAACGCTTCAGTGTGTCCTTGTTTGTTAAACACAAGCCTCATTTGTGTTGGTTTTACGATTGTGTCAACAAGAATAACGATGTTTTTCAAATCATGTAAAGACGGCAATGGCTGTCCACAGTACCCTTAGCTTACCCAGGCCCTGTACTACTGGCAATAGATCTGAGACTAGTTACGTTAGCTTGCAAACGGCTGAGTGTCTGTCTAGAATAACCTGTATGCATGTAACAATCTACTTTGTAGCATTATGTCGTGGAACATATCAATTAGCACAGGCGCCGGGTCGTTAGCTTTTCGTTAGCCTAGCATAGAGGAACCTCAGCATAAGCCAGTGCCGACAGTAAGTAAACGCCTGTTCACCCCGTCTGAACCTGTCAGCTCTTGGTTGGTCGTCATTGCCGTCAATTTCCTTGGTTTTCGTGACGCAAAGGCACTGTACATAAAGGTTAACGCATGTATGGTGTCAATACAGCATTAGACCAGAAAATATAAGTGACTATGTTTATTAGTTTTAGCATACTAAGTGATGTTGCTTGTTGTTTTCGTGTAATCCTCAGGCCAAGCGTACCAAGAAGGTGGGGATTGTCGGTAAATACGGCACGCGTTATGGCGCTTCGCTGAGGAAGATGGTGAAGAAGATTGAGATCAGCCAGCACGCCAAGTACACCTGCTCCTTCTGTGGCAAGGTAAGCACAGTCCAAGGAAAGCTAAATGATGAGTAAGTCACGCTATACAGGCAGTAGGTGTCTTCTACATGCACCTCAACGAAGCATCCCCAGGAACACCAGAGCCTGTGGAAGTCCTGCAGCAATGACAGATGTGGGGGCATGAAAGTAAGCTAACTGATTGTCAGTGTCTGTTAGTGATATACTGTATGTGATTACAGACTAAGATGAAGAGGAGGGCCGTGGGTATCTGGCACTGCGGGTCCTGCATGAAAACGGTGGCTGGTGGAGCCTGGACATACAAGTAGGTTTTGTTTTGGGTTTTTGTTTTGGCTGGACCACAGACCATGGTGGGGCCAGCCATATAAACGCATATGTCTGTGACTGACTGATGAAGTTACACCATTTGTTGTTTGCAGTCACGTAATTCCGATGACATGAGAAATTCAGATGGAGGGCAGGAAGTGAAAAACAGAATGGACTAGATGGTGGAAAGCTCGTACTGTGCTAGTTTAGGCAATATTATGAGAGAAAGGTATAAACAGAAAATTGCAACATATGTTGGACGTTATTATTATGTTATGAAGACATCTGCCCTCTAGTGACAAGGCTTTTGGCCACAATTTCGCACATCTAGGGATGGGCGATACTACAAATTTTGGTTTTGAGTTGATGCCAAGTAATACTAAAGACGAGCGGTCTTGCAGTGCGTATTTCACAGCAGCAGCAGAGAAGCAAAGAGTGCATGCACTAAGAAGCACATTCATGTGCACAGGACATCATCTACACTCTTGTCGCAAAGATGACACTGGAACAGAGTTTGCAGAGACAGTTTCTCTACTCAATGAAATAAAATAATGAGAAAGGGAAACTGATCCATTTTCTTTTTTGGTATCAATCTGCCCACCCCTATTTGACCATACACTGGCCAGCCATATACTAGGCTTTGACCTAGTCTTGTTTTGGTTTGGGTTTTTTATAACTGGAAGATGCTTCATTGACAGTGAATTCTCTATTAACTCTTTTAGATTTCATTGTGGTTGTAATGAGCAACAGAAAGGCAGGGCAAGTGGCAATCTCCAACTAGAAATGATTGGGTCTTTTATGTTGCACAAATTGAAATCCTAAAAAATCATGTAGCATAGAATGTTAAAACTTGTGCATCAAATTGGCTTGATTTCATTCAAATGCCAGCAGACATCACCTTGAATATTTTCCCATATCAATGGCTACATGTTAACGTTATTATGGCCAGTACTGCAATTAAGATTAATCAATTTACACACTATGTGACGACTCCCTTTAATAATCCCATTTACATGTATCATGTAGGTATTTTCATTATCTACAAAGAATTGTGGAAATCTGAAGTAAGGTGCCTTCAGTGCTTTGCAGCAGCAAACTTCTTAAGTTATTCTGGCAAATCAGTCATTATGGTTCTTATGCCCCATCTTAAAAACTGCATGATGTCAATGTCTTGCATAACACATAACATTGTTTCTTCTGAAATTCTAGAGTTGTTTTTGCAAAGTTGCGTCTTGTTTTTTCTTCCTTGGCATCTTTGACGCTTGTCAACACTACACTTCCCATGAAGCACTACATCACCAATTGCACTAGCCCACTTACTTTGAGTTAAAGGCATAATCATTCACACAATCACACATTAACATATTCAGACTATCACGTTTACCTGGGTTCTGCTTAGGGCTGAGCCGAATGCTTTGGAGCTCTGAAGCTTCATTCGTCCTAAATTGAGATTCAGATAGTTTTTGTTTTTTTTCCTTAAAACAGTAAATAAGTGGTAATTAGTTTCTTACCTGATGTTTGTCCATATGTGTTTTTCCTATACTGATTGAGCTTTGAATAGCCTGGTAGTTTATTCAATGTATAGCCTATAAAAAGGGATGTGCTGCCAGCTCCGTTCAGTCTTCCATGTGATTCGTCTCCACATTTGCTACATTGTTGCCCAAAGCCTGAGGTGAAGTCACAGTGTGGAAACATTTTAATGTTATTGCTGATAATCCAAAAAAGGTTGAATGCTAAATATGTCATCTGAAATTGGCATACCATGGTGGCACTACGACTAATCTTAACATTGTTTTGAAGGACCCCAAAAAAGGTTTTTAATACACTATGAAAATGAAGCTTTGTCAAAAAATTCTGATGAAGCTTGAAAGTGTAAAAAATGTCATTCGGGCCAGCCCTAGTTCTGCCTTACTTCCATTATTGCCTTAATCACATTATAATTACATGTAAATGTAGCCATGTGAGCCCTGTCTGCAAAGTTAATCTGCCCTTTGATCAGTGGAGGGGTGAATATCAAATATATTATCCCATAACATTACTAATATGCCTTCGGTAGGTGAACATTTACTTTGTGCGAGATGCCCTAAATGTCTTTTTCTCATCTCTTTCAGCACAACATCTGCTGTCACAGTCAAGTCTGCCATCAGGAGGCTGAAGGAGCTGAAGGACCAGTAAACCAGTGTAACAAATCACTGATGGATTTGGGACTTTTTGTATAGATTAACCGTCCTGGACATTGCATCAACATCCTAAAATAAAGCAGTCTTGAGCGGGATCCTGTGTTTGTGTCTTTTGTATAGATATTTACAGTACAGTAAGAATCAAATTGTGTGCCACATGAAGCTAATGTCTGCTCAATGAAAGGGCAGTCAAGAGCAGCTGAGGTTGCCATTTCCCTGAAGTGATTAAATGTAATGGTTTTATCGAAATGGTGCCTTGGGTCGAAATGCATCGCAAATGCATATTTAGTGGATACAATTTCATTTACTCATGGTTTGATGGTTTGTTCAATCACTGGTCTGAGTACTGTTCCTTCAATGTTTATACTCCTGTTTTGGTTCTAGTCCAAAAGTAAGTGAGGGTTCACTTTAGGTTGCCTTCAAAGTGGATGAAATTCACACCTTAATATTAAATTGGCTTGAGTGCCACTAGGAAAGATGTGTTCGTAATAGAAACAGTCTTGGTGAACTTTTAGCTTGACTCCAGTGGAGGGCGCAGTCGAGTACTTTCTCAGCAGGTTGAAGAAAACAACATGGCGGCGTCCAGTGTGTTTAGGTCTGGTCTATTTAATCAGAAAGTTGCAATTGTAACCGGCGGGGGAACTGGTATCGGTAAAGCAATCTCGACAGAGCTGCTCCAGCTTGGTAAGTGACGCAGTTTTGTAAAAATATGGTCTCGAGTTCTACTTTGCCAACTGCAACAGACAATTCGATGGGAACAGTGTGGTGAGTTATGAACGACGGCAGTAGTAGAACCAAGTGAACTTTAACCCACAGAGACCAAGGCTCACTCAGACATGCTCGGCATGAATGTCAAGCCTTATGCATCATGTCTCATGTGATAACAAGAAAGTTACGGATTTTTTTTTCTGCATACACTAGGATCCAGAGGTGTCAAAAGTATTCACATTCATTACTCAGGTAGAAGTATAGATACTAGGGTTTAAAAAGACTTCTGTAGAAGTTGAAGTATCAACTCAAGTTTTTTACTCAAGTAAAAGTATAAAAGTACTGGTTTCAAAACTACTTAAAGTAAAAAAGTAAAAGTAATGTAAGGGGGAAAAATGCCAATAAGGACAAAAGCTTAGGCCGCACCACAGGGGCCTATAGTGCACTACCCCCCCTCCCCAAAAAAACATTTTTGTAAAGGCCATAATGACTGTTATATTAAAATGTTAATGTTGAAAAATTTGGGATGCACTATAGGCTACCTGTTTCAGCCGCATAATGCCCATTGAAAATGAACGCATTTTAGTATAATGCAAATATATTAAAGAACCATATATGTGTACTATTGAGCATTAACATGTGTTTCACAGAGCAGAAGATATGATGACTAGTTGCCTATAAGTATTGTAATGGTGCAAAAAGTCAAACTTCAGAGGCATGTTATCATTTATCCTAACCTTTATTGGAATGTACATGCAAGCTTAGTTGCAGGAATCTGAGGGCAACGGATGCAAAATAAAACTGGACAAGAACATTTGTGTACCCAGGGCAGGCTTAGCAACAATTACCCTTGTATGATTGTCTATGTCTATATACAGTAGACATTAGTGCTGTCAAAATGATTAATCAAAAAATAAAAAACATAACTCAATCGTGATACCTTCCTATGTACTATGCAGCAATGTCAAATTTAACGGGTCAAACACAGTGTAAACCAAAAATCTCTTTTCTCTATAGTTCTCCCACACACACACGCACGCTCGCACACACACACACACACAGTCTCTCTCTCTCTTTCTAAAGGGGAACATACAAACTTCCACAATATGACAATCCTGTCTTTTTTTGTTGTTGGTTGCGAACTAAATAGGTCTATACACATTAATACCGGCG
>OMKK01035601.1:0-16196 GCA_900302305.1 Polymixia japonica | reverse complement strand
AACACCAGAAAAATGTATCCCAATGAAAGTCACAGGTTGAATTTTCCTTCTCATGTCGCTGACAAGAAGGTCTCTTGACTCTCGCCGGTTGTTCTCAAATAACAACCTCAATAACACTATGAAATCTTACCTGCTACAAGCTAACGTTCTGCCTACACGCGGTTCGAACGGCATTCAGCCCGCGCAAAAAAAAAGGAACGACAGCTATGAAGAGAGCTCGAGCAACTCAAAGAAATAGGAAATCGAAGGATCTTTTTTTTTTAATTTCTTCTTCACCCCTTGGCCTTTTTTCTGTATCATCACACAGTTTCATCCGAGGACCCTATTAACCTATTTGGTGAACTTTCGTCGCTCTCTGAGGTACCCTCATCTCTGCGTGTGATGAGGGAGACGGGGTCAGTCGTTTTTCTCCCAAGCTAAGGCCGCCAGGACCTTGTCGATCCGGTCCCCGGGGGAGCTGGACGTAATAGCATTTTGTGTAGAAATCATAGGACAAGATACAGCCGCGGCGGAGGTCAGCGTACAAGACGACCGCGAGGCTCCATCGCAATTACATCCTTATAATCACTGCTACCTCGGCCAATGGCTTTTTCGATCAGTGTGATGTATGTTAAAATTACGGCCACTGGTAGCCAGTTATGGCTCCAACACATATCGATATTGGCTACCAGCTGAGATCATGTTTGAAGAGCATCTGTGAATGTCACGCAGCTATTCGAGAAAAGAAATATATCCCACACCAATCATACTTACGTTATAATTGTATCGCAATTCCAATATGCATAATGCATATTATCATTTTAATAAATCACGCGCACATAACACATAATCTAATAATACATAATCAAATCTCGTGATTTTCTAATCCATGCCATATGGTGCCCCTGTATGAGGTGGCACAGCTGCGAATGTTGGCCGGCCATTGCTTATCAAACTATGTTGGCTCTCCATCAGGAAATCAAAACAAGGACAGCCATGTCTGAGGGGTAAGCATCCGCCTGTCACGTGGCCGTGCATCGCAAACATTTGTACCTCCACTATAATAGCGTCCTTGTTAGTGATCACGGAAGGGGGAAAATGATTTTCTCTCTTCTTCTGATCTGTTTTGTTTGTTGCCCTCCATCTTGCCACAGACCTGTAAGAACAGTTTGAGTTTTAGATGTGGAAGTGGCATGTTGTCCTGCCTGCTAACTCTGTTCTACTCACTGTTATGTTGACCTCAGTTCATCCAAACATGCTTTAATAACAGCAATGCATTACTGACTTAGTAAAGACCTAATTATTTAGGTATGTCTTGTGCTTTTTAACTTAAGTCGTTTCTGAATAGTTACTACAAAATGCCACTACCAAAGTTCATTATATTTTGTGTCAAACTTGTTGATAATCTGAGAGATTATGTTTGGGCGTGTGCGTGTGTGAGTGCATGCACATCAACGCCTGTATCATTGTGAACTTTATACTGCAAAAAATATCCATCTCAAAAAGTTGAAAATCTAGTATTTACATATAAAACCGTGAAAATGTTTGAAATATGTGCTACTGAGGTGATATAATTTCAAATGTTTCAAAGTGTCATTTTACAGACGGGGTAGTTGTCCGCCTTAGTCTGCCTTGTTTGAGACAGTGACACTTTCAGAAGTGAAACTGTATTATTTAGAAGCGAGTCAAACTATCTCACTGAAAAGGCAGAATGTTTATCAGAAAGGTACAGTTTAACACTGAATATGAGACTTAATGACATTGACATTTTTTGCAGAGTAATCTATCACTGGCATTCACTGTGTCTCCGGTTTCACTGCAGAAGCAATAAAGGAGCAATTTGTTTCTTTCAGAAAAAGTCAAAGTACTCGGCAACTCGCAGACTACTGCTAAAGGTAAATCTAATCTGCAGCCTCTGGTATCATGAGTCTACTGGACATGTGTGAATTGAAGTCGTTGATGGGATTAAGCTAATCATCATGGTATAAAAGAAAGCATTTTACACCATATCAATGAACGAACAATGTTCACTGTCTCTAACATGCACTTTCAACTCAATAGCTATTCAGCTGTATTGATCGTATTATGGGCTTGTTAATTGGCAGGGTAAGCTCCTGAGGAGAGCTGAGGCATTGTTGGTTGTGGAGCAGGAAGCCAAGATCACACAGAGAGAGACAACCATAAAGCAGAACGTACCGCCTCTCAAACTCTCTGGTTTGTCTGTTCAGGAGCTGCAGGTACAGATGTACTGCATGTACTGTGGATAATCCATATGATTTATTGAGTTTTCTACTGACATGAGAAATCCAACGTTTCATAAAAGCAGCTTAGAGTCACAAAATGATGGATAACACAATATCGAAACACAGCAGTGGTACTTTTTTAAAGGACAGCAGTTAACTTAAATCCCTGGTTGAGGAAATGACATCACTCTTACAGAGTGGACAGCCTATATTTTAGAGATATTGATGAAGAACTGCAAGGATTTGTTCTATTTTTTATTTTTTTTTCAAAATGGCTATATTGTATTTGGGACTAGAATTGTTCACACGTGTACCGAAAAGGTTTTTGCTGAGCGTGTTCAGCAGAGACACAGGTGTAATTGCTAGCCAGTTAATTGCTCCCCGCGCGCTCCTGGATGCGCCATGTGCGTCCACGCCTGTGCTCATTTCAAACATAAAAATGGTTTAAATCACGGCCCGTTCCCCCGTGCGTCTCGCAGGTAAACATCGCCCTTTTTCTGTGCATTCTGTCAAAAAAAAAAAAAAAAAATCAATTTTAAAGGTGTGTTGCCAACTCTCTCGTTGACAGCTGAGCAGAATTTCAAAGCCGTTGCTTTTACGTAGCGTTTGATGATGAATGACACGCTACTTTCATTCTTTTCATTTTTCACTTTTTTTTCAACATTCCTTAGTGGTTTAAAGGAAACCGGGGTCTGCTCTCTTCACAGGAGCTCTGTAAGGAATTGCAGCAAAAGATTGACGCCGTGGATGATGAGCGCTACGATATTGATGTGAAGGTAACCAAGAATGAGAAAGAGGTATGTGCCTTTGTAATGGAAATGAACACAAGTTTAACTCTGTTTCAGAATATTGATTGAAGTTAACTGCATTTACACTTCACCTAAGGTGACCTCAAGCCTTTGAAGATCAAACGCTATACCGTCATCCTAATCCTCCTTCCATCAAACAATATATTTATTTACGTCTTCTCGCTACACCAAAGTGGAATTATTATTACTTATATGTACTGTCTGAACTCATTAGAAATCTCACAGATCGGTATGAAAAGCCATGCAGCACATCAGAGCCATCTCCTCATTGTATAGACTTTTCATCTGTTCTAATCCACACAGGACAGGGAATTAAATAAGATAAGATAAGATAAGATAAGATAAGATAAGATAAACCTTTATTAATCCCCTGAGGGAAATTCAGGTGTCATAGCAGCAACAGCAATGAGAAAGAAACGCACAGAGAGGAGAAATACATTTGACATTCACACTGTATTCGTCCGTGAAATATCCACGCCGGACCACAACACAGCAAAGAGAAAAAGCATATATCGGTTTTGTCAACCGAAGATCATTGGTTCACTCCCCATTCATGCCTCCAAAAAAAACAAAAACAAAGAGAGAAATAGCAGATAATACCTTGCCCTGCTGATTTTCTAATGCTGGCTCTCAGATCCAGTCGCTGACTCAGAAGATCTTTGAGCTAAAGGGTCATAGGAGGCCAAACCTGAAGCGGGTAAAGAAGTCTGGAGACGTTTTAGGAGGTCTGTCTGAGGCCAAGCTGCCTACCAAGTCTGACTTCAAAGTCAACCTGAAGACGGTGAAGAAGGAGGAGGAGAAGGTGAGCCTGGGGACAGCGGCTGATTCAATTTCAAATAACAAAATACAAGATATTAATCATATTCATTGCAAAACAGCTATTTATCCATTTTTTTCGGGGGGGAAAACTCAATGTTAAAAAATGCATGTATTTTGTAAGGAAAGGGTTCAATATCAGAGGTGGAAAAACCATCTGATTCTAATTAACACAACTCCTCAGCTGAGTAGAGGAAACTAATTAGTGACATCAGCTGGTTTGCTGCATTGATGGAACAAATTCATGGTTAGTATTTCTACTTTCTGAACCTGGTTTTTCCACCTCTGTTCGAGATAGCCGACAGCTGCTGCGATATTCAGCAGTAAATTTCACTTCAATGCCAGCAATCATTTTGTTCGAGAAGGTATCACATATTTATAACTCATAACACTAGCAAATAGTTTATTTTGATATTTCTTTATTATGTTTTTAGCTTCCTTGTTGTCTTTTAGGGCAATAACTTTGATAACTACAAGCCACTATTATTACTATTAAACCACACAGCAGCAATAAGGTTTCTGTTGTAACTGGTGGATGTGAATATTTATTCCGTTCACTGGTGTTTCAGTGATCCCTGTTCTAAAACAGAAATTACATTTAAAAATATTAAAGTTGAATTATATTAAATATTGCAATTAAATTGATACTCCTGACATCTCTAGATACAATGTTATTGTTCTTTTAACTTCCATTGGTAATATGTCATGAGCTCACATGCATAGTCCAAAGAACATGCAGTGCAGCACTCTCTGTTTCCATGGTTCCTTCTATTGCTCAATGTCGAAAACATCATAAATGACACACACACACACACACACACACACACACACACACACACACACACAATCACTCACACACAGACACACACAAAATGGATCACATTATTTTAAATGCGTAGGAGACAGAGAAATGCCTCTTCACGGAGACTAAGAACTTCAAGCATGCAAAGACATCTTTTTAACTTATCTTACTTATGACAGAGACAATATTCACGATATTCAATCTTTGAGCAATCCTCCAGCTATATTCAATGGGTATTTCTCTCTTTGTCTCTGTACTCTCTCTCTCTCTCTCTCTCTCTCTCTCTCGCTATTTCTCTCTGCAGAAAGAGGAGGTGACTGACTGGCGTAAGAACGTGGCGGCCATGTCTGGTATGGAAGGAAGAAAGAAGCTGTTTAATGCTCAACAGTAACATATACAATAACATGGAAGGCGCAACGGGAAACTGATTCAGCTGTTTACCCAAGGCCTATAGGTGACTGCTCTTAGGGTTTGATATTCATATCTTGGACGTTTTAATATTTCTGCCATGGGTATATAAGGGAATGTGTGAGATTGTAATTAACAGATAATTTGTATTGGTTAATGTGGTTTATAGTGATATTCTCTATATCAGTGCATTGTAAACTGTGTGTCAGTTCTTCATAGAAAATGTCCTTTGTGCTTAGCAATTATAAATGTTGACAAAGATTTTCAGTTGCAAATAAATTGTGTATTGTTATCATATCAAGTGTTTTGTTATGGTATATTACCTAGTTAATTTCTGAACTGTGGGTGGCAGTATAGGTCAGGATGCTGACACAACAAGTAATAAAGTATTTTATTCACACTAATAATACTCAGTTTAACATCGTCTCCACCAGGGGTTGTCCAAGCTTCACCTTCTGTCCTTTTTTTTTCCTGACGTGTAAATGAAATGACAAGCATGACGAGACATTGACTCTACTGGCTAGATAGCATCCTGTCCTCCTTGCTCAGTTGCTGAACCCATCTGGATCACTGACCGACAAACAAACAGGCCAAAGCAAACTGACATAGATAAATGGCAAAGGTCCATCCTAAAACTACTGGTTGAATTTTACAAGCGAGTCCCGTTTGAGAGATCAGCCCTGCAGTTTGCACATGGATGTGAATTGAAACACGTTGCATTGCACAACCTGTGGACTAGCTTGTATCAGAAGTATTGTATTACAAGCTGGTCAAGGTTTGTTACTTGACAAGACGTTCATTTTAGGGGTAGAGATACAGTATGTTATATTGGATCTTTTTTGGGACTTTTCAATGGGTTTGGCCTACATATAAATATATATTTGGACTAGTTTCGCCGTTTAGTACATATTTTTAGGCATGGGTGACAACAAAACAAAGATGGTTTTGCTCATATGTTAAAGGTGAAATATGTAATATTACCTACTCACTAGAAGCTGCTTGTGTTCAACATTGAAAATGCCAGTTTAGACTCAAGCTCACGCCCCGGTTCAGTGGTTGCCGGTTTCTCTACTTAACAATCATCGTTTCGAGCTGCGCTGAGTGAACTAGACGTTGACAAGCTCAGACATTTTCATTCAGTGAACACACACTGACTGAACCGGCAACAGCCAGACCGAGAGATGGCCGTAAGAAGACGAGGGAACGTCGTTGCCTTCGTCAGTCAGACAAAAACACAACGGTTTGTGTCAGGCCGTCAACATTTCTTAAATTTAGAAATAAATAGGTCTTTTTTTTTTTCCCCCGGGAAAAGCAATACTTTTCTCTGTGGATGTCTTTTATTTAATTATTTGTTGAAGTACAAAAGTTACACGTACGACCTTTAACACCAAGCATTTACTGCTGTGAGACGGGGAACATGGGGATATGTTGTAACTGACAAACCTTACAATTTCCTAATCTCCACATACTATTATTCATATAATTTTCCTTTTTTTTTTTCCATCTTATGATGAACAGATGGCCTCTTCTCTGATTGGATACAGATGGGGTTTCCGTGATAATGTCAAACATCCCACACAACGTTATATTTGCCCGATCTTTGACTCTTCAGCAGGAACGATTTCAAAGGTTTATTGTCAGCTGCTGTGCTGTGTGTCAGTGTAGCTTCGACCCAAACAAGGAAGAAACAAGCTAAGAACCCCCATTTTGGCATAAATTGCTGCTATTACATTGAAATTGCTCAACGTAAAGTGTCAGGGATAGGCTTTGAAGGACCCATCCTGTATTTAATAGAGCCTTAACTGTCTTATCCATGCTGTACATTAACAGGACATCCAAATATTTTACTTTAAACGGTTGTTGATAGGGTGGTTCCTGAACAAAAGAATTTACTGTTGAGCCTTTTGTTGTGGACTTAATTCAATAAAACATCAGTAACGGGAAGTGGCCACTTAATAACCCCAGTGACATGCCTGCTCGCAACCACCCTCTTCCTGTCTTTCCTCCGTTACACAAACTGGTTTTCTACAAAGGCATATACGCACTCTAGTTTAATAGCACAAGGGACAGTTATATCAGTTCCTGTGTATTGGTGAGTAAGAGAACTCTGTAAGCTTACTGCCCCCTCCATGTCTTAAACATTTTCCAGCAGAATACCAGCTGTCACTACCGTTTCTGTAAAAAGCAAAAACAAGCAGACCTAAAAATCTCTTCCTAAAATGATGAAGAATCCATCGAGTGGCGATTTGAAAGGAACACAACAGCCAAATAACTAGCCAATTACAGCACGGCCAAGATCCATTTATGGACATCAGGAGGACGCCAGTGGTGGATTGTGGGTCATGAGAGAGCAAGCGGTGAAAGCGATGACCAGATGGACTCATGCTGTAAGAGACCGCCCACCACGGCCAGCTCATCTCTGGGCCGACGCGTGAAGGAGTGCCGGAGTTGTCTGTGCTCTGCTTGTCCGGGATGTTTTACAAGTAATTCCACTGTACAGCGGGTGCGTGCCAGGGGCTATCACATTTGACAGTATCTTTAGACTACAGCACTTAAGAATGCAGCTCAGACATATGCTCAGACATATGCAAAGTCCATTATTTGCATATGTCTTAGTCTGAGATATGTGATAGGTTCCTACCTGCTCTGAGAGGCGCTGCCTTGTGCAGTTTCCACTGGTGTTTACACAGAATTTATACTTTTAATTGATTGTGGTTCAAATTGATGAAAACCAGACATGTCGTCCAACGATTCCTAAAAAATGTGGCGTGCTATTATTTTATGAGCATGTAGAACTTAATGTATTTCTCCTCAAATTACATAAAGGGTGATGTGTGCAACTTCATGTTTTCCACCACCTAACAGGAATCCAGCCAAGGGCTTTAAGGTGTTTATGAAATGGAACATGATACAACTCTATTCAACAACTTCTTTACATACATAAGTGGCGCGTATAATTTTCTACAAAGCATCACATTCTCCAGGTTGGATTCGACATTTAGTTTAAGTCAACAAACCCGTCATTCTATGTTTGCTTTTTTTAGACTCATGGCTGGAGTGATGGAGTCCACCAGGGACTGGTGCTGGTGCCCCCAGACATGTCAAAGAGCTACAGCTCGAGCCAGGTGGGTCACAGCTAGTCTTTTAATGCACGCTGCCTGCTAGAAGTAACTGATCGTAATAAATCATTTTACATAATGGAAATTAGCCGTGGAAAGGGGGTCTCGGGGACTAGGGCAGGGAAAAAGTTCAAACCCGTATTTATCACGCACGTTTGAAAAAGCAGATGAGGGTTAAATTTCACTAAAGTAGAGGTAAGGGGCTTTCGCATTATTTCACATACATGGGTTTGTTGCTAGAGTTGTTTACTTGATCCCATGTTGCCATATCTCCAGGTCTTGCACCATATTAGATTAGACTAGATGGAACCTTAATGATCTCCTTAGGGAAATTAGGTCAGTGCAGCAGTGAACCATTAGTGTATAGACAAGCATACTGTAAGACCAGTAGGGGGTAAAGATAATATAATGGCACGGAGATAATACAATATATCAGAAGTACTACAGTACCAAAGTACTAAATAAAGAACTGAATCAGTAGTTCATCAACCCAATATGAGGAACGAATACAGAGATGTGCACTATGCATTGCGGCTATGCATTAAATATGCATTAAAGCTGTTTACATTGTACTATTTGCTGGTTGAATATGGAGAGAAATATAGGCAGATGTACAATAAATTTAAAAGTAAATAAATATGCAAGGCTGCTGATTTCTGTTACAACCGGCTGAGTTTCAGGCTAATAAAACAGATGTATTAGTTTACATAGCTTCCATACTAGCCTTCATTATATCTGCCATCATCATCATCATCATCATCATCATCATCATTATCATCATAGCTTTGTTTTCTTTCCCTAGCTGTAGCTTGGTTGTCGCTTCTTTTGTGGCAACCTTCGAGTCGACTACTCAAAATAAAATCTTTTGGCAGAAAGTTCGATTGAGACACGGTTATTTAAGTGTTGCTCTTTCTCGCAGTTTAAGTTTACCCGAGCTAGTACTTGTGCTCTGGAGATGGATAGATGAAGTTGATGTTCTCAGACAAATATTTTCATTTGTCCACGGTCTGTGGCAGACCAAAGGTCAGTGTTGAGTCAAACATGAACCACGCAGAAGGCAAAGAAAAAAAATGGGTGCTGTCTTTGCTGCTTTGGCTCCAACTGGGCATCCATCTTGAGGTTAGTACACAATAAGAGAAAGGCCATATGTGTTAAACCACATCACCGCGATGTCTGAAACTGTTGACATTGTTTTGTTCTTGATCAAAGAGATCTTGGTCATATTTACTGTAAAAGTACCCTGCCACTAAGGCCCTGTTTTCCATCGCAGCTCAAAACCAATTTTATTACAACTTCATATGATGTCCTTTGCTTGCCCTTAGCCTAACTCTAAAATCAGTGTTACTGAGGTGAAGATGGAGGTGGCTTTATAAACTGTCATTAACTTTACCCCGCTCATACCATGGCCACTTACCAAAGATTAAAAACAAGGTTTGTTGATTTATAATTTGGGGCAAAAAAAAAACTTTTTGGCAGCGCTATATTCCATGGACTTTATGTACAGTTTTAGCAACTACATCCGCGAATTTCACATGATTGTTAAGCACTGGGCAAGATAGCGGTTATTAATTGTTCGTGTTCATTAATTTTGAACGGTGATACAACTGCGTCACGTCACAGCCATGCGGTTATTGAAAAATAATGCACACCCCTCCAGCCAATCAGAATCGAGTATTCACCCAGGCCATGGTATAAAGTAAGATACACAATATATACAATAGTACATATATAAAAGCTCTTGTACAACTTTTTTTTTTTTTTTAACCTTGAAGGTGTTTTATCTGGTGTAAGTATATTAGATTAGAAATCACAGGCAGGCTGAGTCAGGTATGTTTGGCAGACTGCATGTCTCTGTTCTGTTGGCCTGGGTGTCTAAAGCTATTAATGTGCAAGCGTCCTTAGTCTTAGCCCTGGCAACAGTAACAAATGTCACAGTGGTAAAACCCCCCCCCCAAAAAAACAGCCATTTGGTTACAGATGTAACCAGATACAAATATCCATACTTTCAGCAACGCCCCCGCAGAGTCAGTTATATGGTTACAGCTCATTCCATACCTGCATAGCGACATGCACATTCAGTTGCAGTAATGCTCTGTTTACAAATCTTTTTTCAATCGTACAACCCAATCACCAAATATGTCCAAACGTCATGCAGTTAATAACTGCGCTCACGCAAGGCCATAACCCCGACAAGGCCAAGTATAAACTCGAGTCTATGTCTGAGGTAAACACCTGAGCTCATGATGTAAATACAGCAAGTGAACAATATTCTAGAATTTAAGGGCACGATACCATCTATAAACATGCCCCAGCCAAAGCTTCATTTTTGGCAATCAAATTATACCATACAGCAATTTTATCCGAATAATCTAGGCTAGTTTTTGAGCCAAAATGATGTGTGCAAATGGGATTGGGAATGTAGGGGAGAAAGACGAGGAATGACAGCTTTATCTCAAAAGACATCATCTTTCCAAGGAATATAAACAAACACATTTCCAGAATTGCTGAATACAATTACCCCCGAAACTTCTCTCTCTCTCTTTCTCTCTCTATGTCTCTCCCTCCACATGCATATGTACCCTCTATCTCTGCTTTTCACACACGGAAACACAACAAACCTACATGCAATCACACTGGCGCATGCACACAATCAATGGACCACATTTCCTACGCTCTATCTTAAAACAACACATGCAAAAGAGCACTAGTGCACATGTTGTTTATTTCTGCTCCAATGGTCTAATGCTCTTAAGTGCATCCTTT
Source organism: Polymixia japonica (assembly GCA_900302305.1). Lineage (NCBI taxonomy): Eukaryota > Metazoa > Chordata > Actinopteri > Polymixiiformes > Polymixiidae > Polymixia > Polymixia japonica. The sequence goes on along the minus strand of OMKK01035601.1, from coordinate 5,257 downwards.
GTTTGGAGCATTGTTGTTTTAAGGGGGAGACAAAGACGTGCAATGTCTCCACGCAGCTATCTCATAGTAGAAAACTAGAACACTAAGCTTATTGTAATGTTGGGTAACTCCCTGAATACTTACCAAACTCACTGCAAGACATAAGGTCACAAATAACAGGGAGGGGGCATTTTTTTTTAAGGAGAATAAAATCTTACGCAAGAGGAAAAAATAACCATGTCAAGCTCTTTCAACACTCGCCCTCAAACACATTCTTCGAGCGCTGTTTGGTGTCTGAACATAATATCAAAAAAAATTTATAGTTACACTAATACAGTATCTCAATAGGCATTGGGCCTACAGGCCTGACTGTGAGTGCTCTAGCAGACGGCCCCCTTTTTCGCCAAGATTAACATTTCATATGATCGTTCTTGACAGAGGATTTTCTTTCAGAGGCCCCATGAAGGATAACCAAAAAAGGGCATTGTGCTGAAAGACAGTTCAGCGATTAGGAGTCGTGCAAAACTTCTGCCCAGTTGGCCGGGTTGCATTGTTACAATTTTGCATGTGACCTCGCACAGCATTTTCTGAATGCGTTTTCACAGTATAAGTCTGAGCAGTAGTTTGGTGTATTTGGAACAGACCGGACTGAGGACGACGCGCCAACCAGCAGTAGACATAGATGTGTGCGATTATGTTTTAAAGGGAGGGGCTTGCTCGGGTATTCAGTTTTATCATTGAATACAGTGGAGAACCGACGGCAGACTGGCTCCCTCTCCTCCGACTGGTTCCCCCAGACATCGACTGAAGAGCACAACTTTCTCCCCTTTAAGATTTCCAAGGTAAGCGCTGCAACTTTTGAAGCGGTCGGGACGTTAGGTAAACAACGCGCTTTGTTGCCAAACAAACATTCACGGGGTCAAATTTATAAGCGATGCAATCGGAGCTTTTAAAGGTTAGCGACGCTGTCGCGTAATGTTACTGTGGCCAAAAAAAAAAAAAAAGTAATGTCACGTCTAAGCGTTGAGTTATAAAAGTTGACTGTGAGCCGCTCCCTCTTTTGTGCACTTTTGTTTTTTATCCCAAACTGTTTATCAAAAGCAATGTAAACTTGATGTGATGCGATGCGATTGCAAACTATTCTAAACTTCAGCGTGGATCGAGCACTGACGTTTTCACGTCTTGTTATTTATATAACAGCGGGCTTGTAGAGAAAATAAAAACCCCATATACAGTATGTCCACTCTAATGCGCTTCTCCTTTAGATTCTTATCGGATAAAATATGAGAGGGGGCGGTGTCCAAACCCACGGCCCGCCCTCCAAAACCCACGGCCAGCCCTCCACGTCGCCCCACTGGAAGACACGGCACAGGCTGTAGTGACGATAGGCCCCTGTAACAAAGTGGTGCAAGGATAATGTTTGACTTAGATAACGCCTGTCTTTTTTTTTGTTTTGTCAATGAAGAACTAATGAAATCATAAACTTGACATCCTCATTCTGAATTCTGGGGGTTCACAACAACTTAAATAACAGTCTACTTGTACGTAAAAGTCCATGTTGACCACGTTGTGTGTCCTTAGGGGTTAAAAGCTGCAGAATCCTAGAGGAACCTGGAGAATGTTGACACGGAATGTGGACAAAGCCGAGCCCGTAGCCAAAAAGCGCGCCACAGTTAAAGATAAACTCTAAACATAGCATATATTGTCAAAAAAATAAAATACGGGAGGCAGTTGTTAAACACATCCAGCATCTCCTATAACCAAATCCACAGGACAGCTTTGCAACCGACCCGGCAATAATCCTCACAGATGAATCCACTTCTCATCGTTTCAAGGTATCACATTCTTTGCAATCCCACAATCCCTGAGGGAAAGAGCTCCTTTTATATCTCGCTGTACTCGGGTTAGCCAGCAAGTCTTTTGATCTCAGCTTTATTACATAGTAGTATCTGTGAAGGGGAAGGATGGAAAAATGGAGCAGGGCGGAGGGACCGTAGAGGGCAGATCTATAGGGTCTCTTCCAATGCTATGTAGCCAGAGACAGCACGGTAATTGTCCGTGAAACTGTATCTGATAAGTTGTGCGGTGTTTGGAAAAACACGCAGGGAATGCCCTCCGCTCCTTATAAGGCGTGGGTTCAACCTGGTGACAGATGATTGGAATAGCCTCTGGAATGCGCAACACTTCTTCTTTGGGAGTCTTTCGGCTTTTTTTCCCTGAGCTTTTCGCAGCTCTCCGATAGAGGCGCGCTGACGCATACGCGCGCGCGTGCTCGTGCTCGTACGTTATAGTGCGGAGGGGGGGGATTATATCGTTTGCCTGACATGGGTGCTGGCTACAGAGGAATCTGGAGGTAATTGCGCACAGTGATAACAGGGGTTTGGCAGCGTGAGGGCAGAGCCGGGGACGGGGCCAGGGCCAGGGTTAGGGCTGGGCAGGCAGGATGTAGGGAACACTGCCCTGCATTTCCGGAGTCTGGTATCTGGACTGCACGGCGCGGTAAAGGCCGCAAGTTTCATTTTTATTTATTTATTTCTAAGGGCATTAATCAACAGTTCTGTAAATGTGCCAGTGTTAGCCAGCTGGCTAATTTTCAACTGCCGTCCTTTGGCGAGATGTTTAGAAACCTATAAAGCGCAAAAAATGTACAGAACGAAGACGACGAGACGCCTCAAAGACAGCAACAAACAAGGATTCTCAAAACAAAACACAAGCCATGCAGAGCAACAGGAAACAGCAAAACATCAGTACAGTAATACAGCAACACCATTTTGGCACATACAGCCATGCAGGCAACACAGAGCAACAAAACACATCCAAGCAATACTGACCACAAGCACCTTTTGATACACGCAGACATCAGCAATAAACAGTAGACATAAATAAAATACAATAATCATTATGTTGATCTTGGTTAGTAAAACACAGAGTTGTAAGACACGGCTATAGAAGAACATACCAGATAGTTAATAAAATACTAGTAGATATTCCATGCATACCCAAGCCATGCAAAGCACATGGGACAAGTTAGCAGCAGGTTAGCCAGTAATAACAAACCAGACTCTCTAACTCTAACTAACAGAGTTAACCACTCTCTCTCTCTCTCTCTCTCTCTCTCTCTCTCTCTCTCCCCCAATCTCTCTCTCTCTCTCTCTGTCTTGATTTCTCCTTTACCCTGGCTATCCCATCCTATTCTCTACCCTTGATTTAAGATAAGGGTTGGATCAGATGAGCATTATGTCCCTCTTTCATCAAAATGACCGCTTAAGCGTAAAAACTGGACTTCAGTGGGCGTTAATTGATCCTTGTGGCGCATGCACGTGCATGTGTGTACACGTGCACGCACGATTATGTGCTTAGATGGTTGTGCGTGCGCTGTGCTATGGTGTGATCATAGAAATGTGTAATTCGTTACAGTATTAAGTTCCAAAGCAAGAATCCAGAGTTTCCTTGCAAGGCAATAGTTTTTTGGTTGTTTTTTTTAACCACTAGTCAAGTCTGCCAACCGAGTGGCAAACGGAATTTGAATAGAACGGAAAACTGGCCGAGGGAATTCTGTAACACAAATGATCAAATGGTTTGTTCAGTTCTGTTTTTTAATAATGTTTACCTACTCCATGTTCACTGTTATGGTTTTCCAAGCGTGGCCCGTTTCCAACGGCAGTGTGCTGACATGTCGCTCCGAACATAGACTGTTTCTTCTCAGCAGGTGCCAGAGCATTTTTCTGGTTTCTTCTCGTGGCGGACCGTCGAAACTATGTCGAGCACATTTCGTATTTTCCACTCTCTTGCCCCTTGATTTTATGCAGATTTTGTTGTCCTCGGAATATCTTTACACCCCATCACACACGCACGCACGAGCGCACACACACGCGCGCGCAAACAGACCTCGCTCAACCTTTACCTTTTTTCCAAAAACGATCGCTCTCTGTTGTTTGGGGCAGGGGGATAAAATTAGTTTGGGTTTCGGGTTCTGTGTGTTCTGGACAACAGCACCGGCAGGACGGGGTTCAGCTCATTTAAAGTGATGGTGATTGACGTGGCTCTAAAGCTCATGAGATTCTAGCCCCTGGACCCGGGCCCACAAGCACGCTCGCTCTTATCCCCGCTTGCCTTTGAATTCGATAGCATGTAATTTGAATGCGCTGTATCCAGAACCGCACGCTAAGTTGTATAATATGGTGAGCTTGGACGGAGAGACGGATCTCGGGGTGGAAAAGAATTCCTAGCTTTTTCGGCGGGTGACAACGGTCAACAAATGGGTCGAAAATGGTATCGCTGGTGAAGTCGCACACGGGCACGAAACTGGAGATTGTTTGTTTAGGTCGTGGGGAATGTGCAATATAAGCCTTGCAGATGTAAAATACTACTTACTACTTTTATTTTTAATCTCTCCTGGCATGAAATCTCCCTCTGCGTAATCTGGCTTGATATTCTCTTTGTTGTTCCTCATTAGGCAAACTGAAACGGAACAGTTCTGTGCAACTATTTTTGCCAAAATTGGGTTCAAATGCACCGTCGTCGTGGATGTACTGGCAGTTGTTCACAGCACAGTTAGACTCCAGTTGTCTCTCGGATAAAGGAGAATGCTGACTCTCCCTCTCCTAGTCCATCCCTAACCCAGGCTAAAATGGAGTCTGCTTGACCACCAAATAAAATTGCATTCGATCAAACTTTATTTACATTGGATATTTTTCACGAAACGGATTCAACTCAACGTACACGAGAAAAGAATTCCGCGAAGAGCCTTCCCAGGACCCGTATCGTATTTCCACTCTTTCGAAGCTGATTCCCAAACTTTGATTTTGCTGGCTAAACCAATCAGTCCTGCGGGGTGCAAAACCTGTGTTTGAATTTCTTTGGGCTTTAGTCACACTCTCATGGAGAGGGATTGCTAGATCAGCCTCTCGCTCCTGTTGTTTTTTCACTTTGAAGTCTTGTCACTCAAGGCCAGATGGCCTAATGGGCAGCATGGCATGTTCGTGTTGGTAATTGGCACATTGGCCTGCCGTCTGCTAGTCGCCAGATGCCAAGCTCGCCCAGAAATTCCACAGCTGTAAAAGGACTTTTTCACATCAACTTTTTCTTTTTTTTTTCAATTTTTTTTCCCCCCAATAACTAAAAATCTTTTTTTTGTGGATGGTGATTCGATTTTGCGTGAGGCAGCTTTGCCTTAAACCCACGTCTTATAAGGGGAAAAACTTCTTTCTCGCTCCCCCTCCCCCCCGGTCGACATTTCACGGTGTTGGGTGGGTGATCGATCGTGCGAGGGTGAGGT
>OMKK01035599.1:0-11151 GCA_900302305.1 Polymixia japonica | reverse complement strand
TACCTATTATATACATTAATACCCTTGATCTATAAAGGGTTCATAAACACACTAACACACTACTTAAAATATCCTAAGGGTTGATAGTCATAGTAAACAGCAGTAAGTTATACGGAATTTAATGTATTAAAGTCGAGGTGGAATTATTTCTAATAAACTTTGTCGGTGTTGGTCAATTTGAATGTGAATTACTTTAATTGTTTGATGGATCGGTCTCAAGGCCCAATACTTTCTCTCACTATTGCATTTGCACTCTTGTGTGCGCACGCACGCACGCACGCACGCACGCACACACACACACACACACACACACACAGGGTGTTTAACACAAACATTTCGGCACGTACCACAGCTTGTTTCTACCGGCTTCTGCTTACTGTAATGGTACGGTCCGCAACGGATGGATGTTGTGCTAATTGTGTTTAGAGTTTTGAAAATGTGACTACAGATTGGACAAAAACATGTTAGTGATTGTAAAAGACTGTGATAAGGACCTCAAAGCATCTCTAATTGGTATGGTGTTAAACACTGCACTGTGAATGGAGACCACTCGCCTGCCCTGACTGACAGGCAATCGCCTCATAACACCTAATTATGTCAGCCGCAAGATTTGTTTTCACAAATGCTTTCACAGTTGGACTCACAGTTGCACAATGCAACCATTTTCAGCTCTCACGTTTTAAGTAAAAATTCTATTATATTTTCAATTTATCATCGACTGTGAATATTTACACCGTAGCACCAGTTATCACACAACTCCCACAATGCTCTTGTTGAATTCAGAAAGAACTTTCAGAATTTTATTTTTTTGGCTGGACTGTAACAGCGGGGCCAGCCCGATAAACGCGAATGTCTGACTCACTGACTGACTCACTGACTGACTTACTGACTGACTCACTCACTGACTGACTCACTGACTGACTGACTCACTGACTGACTCACTGACTGACTTACTGACTGACTCACTCACTGACTGACTCACTGACTGACTGACCTACTGACTGACTTACTGACTGACTCACTGACTGAGTGATGAAGTTACACCATTGGTCGGCTGAGTGTTGGAGTTTCTCCATTGGTCGATGTATCCGTTTCAAATTAAAAGCCCTCTAGCGACAAGGCTTTTTGACCTAGTCTTGTTTTTTGTTTTAAATCTATACTATTGGAAATGTACCATGTGGTAAGTCTGTGTCATATATACTCTCTACCCTAAAAAGATCCATGCAGTTGAATCCTTATCTTGTTTTTTGTTGAGAGAGAGAATGTTTTTTTTATGACATGACCACCCAATATCTTCTTCCTCTTCTCTTTAAGTGACTGATGCTTTTTCCGCAAAAAGGATCATTTTCTCTCAGAAAGAGAAACTGAGATCAAAAGCAAAGAAAGGAGAATCTATTTCAATGAAACACCACAGAAAACATTAAGCTTTTAAACAGGATGTTTGACTGATCTCTTGTTGTCTTTTCAAACACCGTGTCTGTTATTTTGTACTGACTTCTTTGTCTGCTAAAGCCTTTACTCTTTTCATTTACAAAGACTTTTATCTAATCTAAAATAGATGGACAGGAGGTAAATACAGATTATTATTGTGTTTCAAAAATGACCTTATTATGTGATATTATGCCACATTTGAAATTGTATAACGACCACAAAACATCAATCCAACATTCCCCTGTGTCTTCATGTACGCGTTGCAATGAAAAACTATCGCAAGTTTGTCTAAAATATATTTTTTAAATATATCTCATCTCACGTACCAGTGGTTGACAGACGCATTGAGGCCCAGCTGGGCCGATTTTTTTAGTGGCAGATGGCAGTATTTCAATATGACATCATCAGGCTGCGCCGTTGTCCCGGACAGCACCTTCTGGCGCACTGTTGCCGTTCCTCCTCCATTTTTGTTTACGTTCTGGGACAGATGTTGAGCGAGACGACTTTATTTAAAGCGGCACCTTTGACAGTTTGACATGCTGCGCGTCGGTGCCACTATATCTCTACGTTATTAAATGCCAATGTAGCTAACGCACATTCATCAAGACATTTGTTGACGCACTGACACACGTTAAGGCAGTTTTAGAGGAGCTTTGCATGTGCAACGGTGCTATCTAACATTTGCCAAAGTGTACATTTAAAAAGTTGAGGCAAGAAGAAGAAGAAGTCCTCGCCTCTCCTCTCGTTTCCCAGAGGTCTTCCATTATTCTAGCTCAGTTTTTCCACCCCCTCCTCGGCTTCTTTACCGCAAAGCACTCTAATTAATGCTTTCATCTTATCCAAACGTTTGTTCTTCGCCGTCTCTCACTTCCTGTTTCCTGCGGTCTCCCGTCTGCTCCCCACCTGAGCGCGGCCCACACAAAGAGCTGCACTCTGAGTGGATCTGCAGACAGGACTCATTAACTTGCCTCTTCATCTCGCTCTGAAGTTACATTCTGTGGGAGAGTGGAAACACTTTTTTTTTTTTTTTTCCGATAGACTTTCGGTACACCTGAAGTAGATAAGTCCGCCTACAATATTTAATTTTTTTTACGTGCTAACAAAATATTTGGAAGGTTCGTTTATCTCTGTAGCTCAAATCAAAGCGGGACAGATGTCTGCCAACTTCAGAGTTGTGAAAATACAAAAAAGAGTTTATATTTGGATTCATTTGTCTCATTAAAACCCAGTGAAAAAGCATTCATCTGTTAAAACAAATAATTTGGGACACTACGAGTCCGTTCCTTCAGAACGTCTCTTTATTATTTATAGTTTGTCATAAGGAAAAGACAAAAGGGTGAAAAAAAAGAAACAGTACGACACATGCCCCGATTTAAACTCAGGCCTTGAAATATCGTGTTGCCGGGAAGTGACTGACTGAGCGCTGTAGAACGAGCGATGGAAACTTTATGAGCCCATTAGACGTTGGCTAGTATTTTTCTGTCCAGTCCAGTGCAAAATTGTCCCCAATGGCCAGAATTTGAAATGAGTCCAATGGAAATCGCATGGAGATGACAGCAACATAACCCTGCTGGGCTAGTGTCCAAACTCATTACGATCCATCACTGTAGATATCACTCAAACACACTAGAGCCTCCTCCCTCGAATCTTTGTCACAAACCATCCATTCCTTCATTACCTAGACCCATTTACTGGGCAAACTTTAACTTTATTTCGGATACAAGAAGGGTTTGGTGGGGCTGAATCTCCTGCGAGTCAAGAACACAGGCCAGCTGATAGCATTCAAATTATTTCTGAGATTTGACTTATTCCAAACACATAGTGCATCAAAGTTGCCTTTAGAGCACAGCGTCATTGGATTGAAAGGAGAAAAAAAAAAAAGGCATGAATATGAAAACAAGGAGGTTTGAAATAACTGGGAAATGTTCACTTTAAAAGATGGAAATGAAAGAATGTGGACTTTTGGTGACTTTGTGTGTCCGTTGAACTAGGGTGTGGAAACAGATGAGTACAATTGTGTGTGCTGGCATCATCGAGTCTCATAACAGCGCTGACTGCGGCCCGTTCATCTCACGCTGTCAGAGGGGGTGGGGTTACGTGACCACTCTCCCACAAAAGGATACGTCGTTGTGATGAAGCATCTCCGACAAATATCATTGATCTCACTGTCTTACTGTACAGGTGCGCGCTGATTCCAGATACAGATCTGGGATCAGTATTGCAAAGTTCCCACTAACAGTTAAGGTTTAGACCTGGGTGATAAAGCTGACCACTCGTCAGGGCTCGTGAACAGCCTAACCTTGGAACGAGTTCAAAGACGTTGACCTAAATTTCATTAAGACCCTACATCGGTGCTTGTCCTCTAAGTTGTTTGATCAACGGGACAGGAGGAAAGCTAAGGACGTCGGTAGGTTACAGTTCCGAGAAACATGTTTGTGGCTGGAAGGAAGTTGTTTTTCGAAATCGGGCCACTCAAGAAAAATCTAGTGTCAAAGTGCCCTTGAGCAAGGTGCTGATCCCTCCTCCTTTTGAAACTGCTCAGTGGCCAGGAGTACAGCACTGTGGTACAAATACAGGACAGCTCCCAGGTGTGAGTGTGTCTCTCCTTCCTCCTGCAACTACTCATGTGGGTTGTTGCTTTAAATAAGAGTGTTTCAGTGGTCACCTTGCCTGGTTAAAAAGGATGATAAAACGTCCCATTTCCTATTATTCCTGAGAAAACAATGTCTCAGCACCTCATGGGTGCGTGTCAGACTCATGACCTGCTCTCTCTGCCGTGTTGTCTTGTAACAAACCACAGCACAAACCAAGTGCTTTAAAGCTGTTATGTGTGATATTCTGACTCTACCGATAGTGAAGGGGAATTACAACAACAAGCCGTTACATTTCAAAATTTCTCCTCCCCTGCAGAACCTCTCCATTGGTCCTCTCCCCTGTCAATCAAAAACCTCACACGCTACAGGTGAACAGATTCTTGGGAGGAGTTTATTGTCGGGCCGGCAATGCAAACACGGTTTAGAAAAGAGGGAATATCAACACACTGACCGACCTGCAGTGAGAGACATTTGTCGCAAAGATCATCTCATCGTCTTTTTTTTTTGCTTTAACATAAAATAACAGATTTTGCACATAGCAGCTTTAAACATGATCTGTACAACTAGAAGTTCATATCTGTCCTCTCAGTTGTCTTCAGTTCCGCCATGTTGGCACAGCAATGAGGACTAGAGATGCCAGAGGCCTGGCATGGTGCCCTGCTGTGAGGTGGTTAGTTAAGTTCTAGCTGCCAGGGGTCATGAACTCACTCACTCATACAAATGTTTCAGCCAAGACTTTAGACTGAGGTGTCAGACCTCAGTTTCTTAGATGCTAACCTGACGTGCTGCCTTCGATTGTTTCTGTGTCTTTATGGGATTTGAGACTAGATTAGACTTAACTAGAATAGAATAAATATGAATGGAATAAAACAGAATAGAATAGAACAGAACAAAGTATAATAGAAAAGAATAAAAAAGAATAGAATAGAACACAATGGTAGCATTCACACAAGGTGCACAATTGACTTAGAGCCAAAAACAGACATCAAGGCACAACACACGACACTCATCTAAAGTATAAGACCATAGCTTAGCTTAGCTAGTAGGCCGTCTGAGCCCATTAAAGACAACAGTACACAGTGTGACTTGTGTAGAAGCACATCTACTGTGCATTAATCTGTAATTCAGGAAGTTAATGGCATGTGGAGGCAGTGCATGTCAGGGGTTCACATCTCAAGCTTGTATGCCAATTACACAGTGGCCAAGTCAAACAAAATTTAGGACAGTTCAGTTCAGTGGTTATTAAATTAAGCTCGAGTAAAACACAATGGCAAAGTGGTATAACTACGGAATATAGAAAATGTGTGCGACAAACTTTCCCCAAAACAGGACGGCATGCGAAGGACAGGACTGGATTGTTTGCTTACAGCACAGAGGTTCGTCTCACGAGATTAATTGGATAGTTAGGCTTCTAGTGGCAGCTGGCATGGCATTCGTGACTCTCTCTCTCTCTCTTTTTTGCATGCTGTGTGTGTGTGCGTGTGTGTGTCCCTCATTAGGCAGCGTTCCAGTGACCTTGCGGAAACCGGGGTCGATTCCTAATCCTATAGGGGTCACGAGGGTCTACAGAGAGAACAGATTACACAGAACACAAGCCCATGTTGTCTAGAGAGAGAAGGTAATTAGGGTTACTATCAGTGTTTAACAGCTAAACACTGCGGCACTACTGGAACTGTTCGAGGATACAGAGAGAAGATGGATATTGTACCAGGGAAAAGACTTGTGAAGTCATATTGAATTAATTTGTACCTCAAATGTCCTATAAAAAAAAAAAACTTGTGGAATTTTCCACTGATAGTATAAAGGGAACAGTTTGAAGCAACGTACTGTAAATCTAGTAGTGCTAAGAGCTACCAGAGGACTCTCAAGTAGTTTTTCCTTCACATCCTACGTTACCGGTATTGATTTTGACCCCTCCCATCGATCCCATCCAATGCTCATCTACACCGCCTCAAAAACATCAAAACAAAACTGCATGCAGTCCACGTCTACCTGCAGAGCCAACCACCATTACCCAATGTTTATAAGTGGAGACGCTTTTCAACTGCTTTACATGTCGTTTTTATTCGTTCGTTACCCGCATTCCTATGTGAAGGGACTCGTGGGGCTGACCCAGCTGTCTTCAGGGCTGCTTTCCTGAATTTCAATACTTAGTCTGAGTCGTTCCTGACCGACCCTAGTGTTTACTTACATGATTATATGTAAACACAGACAAATGGCTTCCAGCCTCCGTGTTTGCAAGTACGACCGGGTTCTCGACGGCTTTCACGATGATGGGCCGACCTCGGAAAAACAACAAACAAACAGTACGACCGTTGCCCGGCCGATGGATTTTGAAATTCAAACGTCCTTGCGGTTTACAGGGCAAATACAAGTGAAAATGCTAACGAGTGAATTATAAGCTGGGTCGTGGCTACTTGATACCCACCGTGTGAAAGAAAACTCATTTGGTTTGACTAATTGGTAGACTTACTCACTGTCAGAGGACGACACGCGCGTCCCGGCATCTCCGTGAACCCAAGTCATTTGAGTTCCTCATCTATTGTCTCCCATCGGTCGCAGCTATTGAAATCAGAGAACGATGAAGATTCTGTTAAAGCTCACGTTGGCCCCGGTGACGTCGCCGCGGCGAAGAACAATACAGAGGATAGACAACTGCTCCTGATAGTTAAATAAAAGCCAAAATCTGCCTCGCGGTCATTCACTACATCATCGTAATAATATCCCTCCTGCCCTCTCTGCTCTGCGCACACGCTGGCAGCCTGCTGTTGAATAAATTGAATGCTTTTCTTACACTAAAAGCCCTTTATGGTCGCAGTGGCATCATCTGTGAAAATCACGGGGCGATAGGCTTTAAAAGGGCCCATCCATTACGAACACACAAACAAAAGGCTGCTCCTCGCTATGTAAAGCTATTGCTCAAAGCGCGTGTTTTCCCTCCTGCAAACTCGTGCCGAAAAAGTTTATAATCCATCAATTCTTATTCATCAGTTTCTATCCTCCGAGATGTGATACAGGGAAGGTAAAACAATGGAAAGCACCGACTTAAGCGGAGCAGTTCGGGCCTTAATTGCGGCCCGAGGTGTGTTTTAATGTGCTTCAGTAGGTTACAGTGGAGATTATGCTAATACAGCGTGGCTTAGAATAGTGTGAGACTGAAGAGGAGTAGAGGTGTGTGTAGCCTAACTCTGCAACGCTGAATACTGAATATCAATGACTTGTAGGTGACCCAGGTTCTGCATGAAGTATACGGTAAAAGCTCGCACAGAAGTGGGGTTGGGCGGTGGATAGTTATTCTTATGCGGCGGTAATGGAAATGCTGATGTTTGCGATTCCACTGCTGTATTGTAAAAATACCACTTCAGAAAGATGTCATCGCCTACTACAGTACTTCAAATCAGAAATTAAACATCTGACACATTTGTCAAATAAATAATGATGTAGGAAGACAATAACAACTTGCCTGTTAGCAGTCGACTCTTGGCAGACTCTTTCCAGTTCCCATAGCTAAGTTCTATGTCCAAGTAATCTATTTAATCGCTTCAAACCAGGTGGAAAAGACATTTCAATATCACTTAATTAATGGATGGAAAGACAGCTAGCGTCAGCTGAGAAAAGCGCTAAGCCTTTTCAGGCTCAGGCTAGAAACTCATTGGCCTCGGAAGCGCAGCAAATAGCCGCTAATTCACTTCGGTGCCCATGTTAATGGATTCATGTAGCGATACCAGATTTGTAGGTTTTCAGTCAAAATGCACTGTACTTATCTATTTACTGTTGTTATTAATAATTATAATATACACTGATAATATTTGTAAAAGAACAGAATCGTCACTGCAGGATAAAAGTATTCGAATCCGCGATGGAAATCAGTGCTGGTGGCGCAAGAATTGCGATCACAAACCATCTGGCGCGTCGGCTTAATTTCCATCGGCCGTTTAGCTAGGGTGACCAGACGTCCTCTTTTTCCCGGACATGTCCTCTTTTTGAGACCCAAAAAATGTGTCCGGGGGGAATTTCAAAATCGTCCGGGATTTTGTTCCTCTAGAGCCTCAAACGTGTTTATAGCGAGTTTGCATCGCGTTTCTCTCTGTCGTTCACAGACTAGTCGCGCCCCACTACAGTTCGCTAGTGGACTTCCTTGTTTACCACAGCAAAGCACATGTCTATCAGGCATCTGTTCAACCAATCGTCCTCGTGGCTACTATCTCACGCAACTGTCGTGCCGTCAGTGCGTCCAGGAACCAGCATCACTGCAAGAGACACCACAAGTTGTCGGCACGGAAGTTTCTAGAAGTTGGCAGGTTTGGGCGGTTGTGAATATGCACTGTTAACAACAGGAGGGTGATTAACTGTCATTTCTGTCATCTCCACAGATGTTCTGGGAGATTCGGGATGTCTTGAAAGCAGACACAGTCACAGTCAAGTGGTACAAAGACTCCGCTAATCAGCCCTGATACCTCTGCTGCTCGGACAAGGCCCACCTGGCTCTCCGCCTACAGCTGGGAGGTACTTTAAGACCACGGTTGACAAAGTTATAACACTTTAAGATTGGACTGTGGATCCTTATCCTTAAGACACTGAATGATGAAGTTAAGACTCTCCCCCGGAAGAGACGTTTGGAGGCGAGCTCTTCTTCGACGTGACCTCCCTTTCCTTTTGGCAACAGACGTTCTGCGGGGCGTATTGGTACGGGGGGTATTTTAACTGACAGCAATTTGAAAGAAATGCAGTGTTACGCACTTGCGTTTGACACTGAGATATGATAAACAGATGTACGCAGACGTATTGTGTTTTTCTATGAAGTAATGCTTTACATCACATGAATACACACAGTGTAGTGATAAATGTGCCTCGTAGCAGTTGATATTGCTTCTGTTATATACCGAGTTTGCACTGTGTAATGCTACATTTATGTATGTCCCCAGTGTTTTACTAGTCTGAGCTCTGACTGAAGCATTATTTTGAAATGCGTTTAGAGAGAGAGAGAGAGAGAGAGAGAGTGGGCGGGCAAACACACTTAGACGGAAAAGTATGACAGATCATCCACCGCTACTCTTCGCTAGCAGGAAATCCGAGAGGCGACCTTTGACTGAACACGACAAAACTACAAAGCGCCGCCTTTTCCAGGACACCGAACGCGCGCGGGCATGTGTACTACGGTGCAACGCGGTAGCTCAACACATTTCTACGCGAGGTTTATCACAGCTCATTTTGCAATTAGTTTGAAAACCGTTCGAGAGAAACTGAGTTTATATCAAGCGCTCATCAGGTGGTTTGAATATTTGAATGTTTTTTCAGGCGGTGGAAATTTCCCACTTGCTTCCTTATAACCCCCCCCCTGCCCCCCAGTGTGTTTTCCAAAGCCCTGCTCCTCGAGTCTCTAGGGGGCAGTGTTGGTTCATACCTCGTCTTTACGAGGGACCGGACGGGAATCCTCCAAACCTCCGAGGGAGGAAATGGAGGAGGAGGTGAAGGAAGAGAGGAGACATTAGAACGGGTTCAGAGAGGAAGAACAGGAGAGAGAGAGAGAGAGAGAGAGGGGGGAATTGGAGGAAGGATATAGACTCATAAAGGAGGGCGGGTGGAGGATGAGGAGGAGTACATCCTTTAAAGACCAGGAAAATAAGCACTGGGAAACTTGACACCGCTAGAGTATCCCCTCAGATGATTGATGTACAGTAAGTGGGATGCAACAAGGAGAAAGGTAATTATGTGCTTGGTTAACACGAGATCTCTCCTCTCCTCTCATTCAACCTGGACGAACCTCGCCGCGGCGCGCCTGGGAACAAGCTTAAATTCCGCGTTTGTTTCATGAATAGGAAGCCTCGCTTATTCACAAACAAGTGTCTGTTTTGGATGCCAAACAGAGGAACCGGGAGTTGAACTGGGGAATAGATCGCGTTTGGTTTGGTATCTAAATAGCGTTCGCTGTGAATGAAGTCTAAATATACAGCGCGCGTGTGGCAGTCGCACTTAACCGAACTCAACGTGTTTCCTTCATCCCCTTCAAGTTCCCTCTTCCCCAACCCTCCCCCGCGTCCCCTTCCTCGCGCTGCCGAGCTCCTCTTCCTCTGTAGGGATGAAGCCCTGGATCGAGCGGAGGCGTTTATCTCGGGGAGCTGCAGAATCGAGCCGCTTAAAATTTGTTTATTTGTGTCAAACGCTCGGATCTCAAAGATCAGACCTCACACTGCACTGTTGTCATTGGAAGTAGGTCAAGGGGGAAGTTGCTCAATATTCCTTGTATGTACGGCAGCGAGTGAGTAAGTGAGCGAGTCTTAATTTCAAAACCGGCCCGTAGAGCTGGAGCTAATCTTCTGTTTTGTAGCCTGAGGCAGATTGATGAGCGAATACATCCTCCGGATCAGATGCTAGTCTATCACAGGGCCTTCTGCCCAAACCCTTTCGTTTTGATTCCGAGTCCCCGGGAGAGAGGGACTGGCTCACATTTTCTCTTTATCATCGTCTGACCCACATTTCTGGGTAGTCGCTCGAACAAAACAGCAGAGATGGGCGGAAATTCCATTTGAAAATCCATTCAAAAGCTTCTGAATATTCACTTCCTGATTGAAAGCGGCTTGCCTCGTCTCAGATCGTGACTACAGTGTGTTGCCAGTCTGTCTGACGGCGTCACTGCTGTCGTGCATCCCATCTCTGAACGGGCGGTCGCTTAAATCCCTCTAACTTCGGCTGGCCTGGGGAGAGTCGATGCGCAGGGTGGTTCGCAGGTTACATACAAATGCGTAGATGGAGAAAATGTATCTAGACTGTGACCTTTCTGGTTCAAAAGATGAAAGAAAAAAAATATCACATTCTGTACCGATACAGGAAAAAAAAAACAGCTCCCTCGGTGTTGCCTTTCTGCTGTGTTGCCATAATGATTTGTCCAGATCACGGTGCAACAATACAAAACAAACAAATGAACATGACCGTAAGCCAGGGAGGCCCGCAGTGATGGGTTTACGTATCATTCTGCATGCGTCTGTATGGAGAGAAAATTCAATACAAGGTTCAAATTCAATTAGTTCTGAATATACGCACCACCTATGCAGTAAGAAAAACAGAAAATTCAATACAATGACATCCTACAGACTGAGGGAAAAAAAAACAACAACATTTGAGATGA
>OMKK01035597.1:2670-20920 GCA_900302305.1 Polymixia japonica | reverse complement strand
TACTGACTACAAAATATGTTTTACCTGTTAAGTATATAAGCACAATTTGAGTACAGACTCTAGGTATTTGCAAAGCTTCTTATGCAACTACATTTACTACATGAACAAGTGACACTCATACACACCCAGATAAGTATTCTCAGAGGACACATAACTGGGCTTAGAAGTTCACCTCCATATGAAGGCAGTAGATGTCATAATTTCAAAACACCAGGGTCATTATCACTGACCTATTGAAAAAAAAACCCCAAAACATTTCATTGATGTTGGATGTCAGCAACGGTAAATGTGTGTCAATGGAATCTGTACAGACCCCTTTTTCAGACCACTACTAGAAAGAAATGGAAGGACAAGGAGAGTTGTGTTTGTTGTGTGTGTTGCACTTGAATCCTCCGTCTTGTGTCATTTTTTAATAAAAAGGGGTTTTTAAAATCCTCAGTAGTGATTTGCTTTAGTACCTGTGCTCAATGTGTGTATTCTTCAGAACAACTCATAATCAATTTCACCATTTATTCACAAGCAAAATAACCAGTGTTCTCAAACTTGCTCTCTTGTACTGGGTGGGTGTCTATATCTACTAGTGGAATTCAAAGCATAGGAGGGTTACAAAAACATCTACAAAGGAATTAGCAGAAAGTCCTTTTTGTTGGTTTGTTTTGTTTTCTTGGGCTTGGGAGCATGGGAATTCAGATCTCTCTGTGCTGTAATATGGTGAGACAGTGACAGACACCCAAAGGGTTGGCACAAGGCTGGCCCACGACGACGACAACGATGACTCATGACTAGGAGGTGAGGTGTATACTGGGACTGCTGAAGATTAGCCCTCCTCTTAGCGCCAGTACAAGATGAAGTACTGAACCTCCCTGGATCTTGTAGTCTGCTGCCGTCTTCTCATCATTCCTGAGAAGCATCAAACATACAGGAAAGTGAAGAAAATGGCTCAGATAAAAATGGTAGAGCAGATATGCTGTCTTTGTAACTATTGCAAAGTGAGAGTTCTGTGAAGAGGGACTTACATCTGTTTTCCGCTGTAGATGAGTCTTTGTTGCTGTGGTGGGATCCCCTCCTTCTCCTCCACCCTTTCTTTGATTCGCTCCACCTTAATTTAAAATACGTATACCAAGAAGAAGGTAGGAGGAGGAGGTAGAGACGAGAAGTTAAATGAGTGCATTGACAGTCAATCATATGAAAAGGCTGCTGTATTTTAATATTCTGAATGACTAAATACATTTCATCCCATCACCTTGTCTGTGGGCTCAATGTCGATCTCTATTTCTTTTCCAGTGAGAGTCTGAAACAAAGTGTTTTAACACGATCACATCCTTGCCAGGTTTGGTGTTTACAGCTACACACTCTGCAACAAACCCTCAGCTGTGATGCAATAAGACAAATCTGAACAACCATTTAACGAATCTATGACAGGACATGTTTTCTGTTGATTCACATGAGATTATCTGGCCCTCTGGTTTGGTGGTAACGACAACAATATGCTGAATAAGACCACATCGAAGAGCAATATGTTAACGCTGCAGATACTGTTAATAATGAGCAAAGAAACACAACTGATAGTAACATATGTTTTAGCCTAACTTTACATGTTTGATATGCCCCAACTTAGGAGACGAGCCAGCCTGTTAGCAAGCTACCCAACATCAGGGCTAGTCTGTATCGAGATAACGTTACTTAGCAAACATGTTTATAAAAATGATAATTCTTCTTACCTTTACTTTAATCAGCATGTTGAATGAAGCATACAACTCGATTCGATGATTGCGGAACTATTCTTTTGATGAATATACTTCTGCAAACTGGAAAACATCAACAACCTGCTCGTCTGAGCCGATTCGATTTCACTTCCTGTGTAACATTCTATGATTTCCGTGTATGGTTGCGCTGAATGAGAAAGTGGTTCCACTCAGTTAAATATTAAACCAACCTTTTCTAAACTGAGGACAGCTGTCTTCTGTACATGTCTTAATTAATACAGTTTAGACATATGTGATATTTTCGAAACACATAAATACCCAAACACGTTGACAAACACTGTTGCCTGTTGAAATTCTCCCACAGATGTTCGTCATTCAGCTAATTGGGTAGTCTACAAGGTGTGTCAGTTCCAATGGGGTTTTGAATCATTAGTCATGGTGACTCATTTTTGCTTAGGTGTGATAATCGTGGCTGTTATACCAGTGATTGTTGCTAATGAAGGTATATGCCACATTATACATTCAACAGAGTTCACAGTTGTCAGCCATATGTACACATATGGGTTGTTGTTGTTTTTAAAATGGAACCACTTTTTTCAAATTGGATATTTGTTTGCAGGAACTCATGTAATACAATTTGCTTGCAGATATCACTGTAGACTGTTTAAAGGACTCAGTAAATGTTACATGGAGGATCAGACCTGACTTGGTGCCATATGCAGCTCGTTTCTTCCTTGGAAGCTGCGTGCCATCCAGTTTGACCGTCCTCTCCACTGGAGAGGGGGAAGCAGTCTTCAACTACAAACTCCATGATTGCAAATTCAGAAAACTGGTAATGTTGATGCTATACCTGATCAAATCTGAATTTCATCCCTTCTTAATGTCCTAATGACTGCTGTTTTACTTTTCCACAGATGAAGGGAAAACGCTTCATCTATCAAAATGACTTGACTTACAGGCCACAAGCAAAGTCAAAACCTGCAGACTTCACATATCACATTGAGTGTGTTCAGAAGAGGTAAATGATCACATTGGACTGAAATTCGAATATGATCTTGTTGAAATACGAGAGCCTCTGAACAACCTTCCACTTATTTTAGATCTGTTGGGTGGGTTCCTCCATTCCTGATCCCCGGAACAAGTGTTGTAGAAGGTCATGGAAGACTGGTTTTCCACATGGAGCTGCTCAATGGTGAATTCTTAGCTTGCTGTCATACTTGCAGAAATGACAAGTCATTAGAATGATTTTAGAATGATTCTTCTTTCCCTATAGCGGAGCTTAGTGGCATAGCAATGACAAATGTCATCCCTCTGGGTTCATTCATCCCAATATGGGCAGCAGTGGAGCAGAAGTCCCATCAACCTTTGTTGTTGTTCTTGGAGGAATGTGTGGCAGCCACCACACCAGAGCTGCAGTCTGACAGCCAGGTTTACCCCATCATCACTAATAAGGGGTATGGTTACTGGTTGACTACCCAAACGTTGTAAAAAAGAATCTGTTTGCGTTGCTTTTGTATACCTAATTTCAAGGAATCGTGGGCAAAGTAGACTAGGGGTTTTGGTAATGACTGGAGGTTTTGTTTTCAGTTGTCTTTTGGATGGTAAGAGGGGAAAGTCCAGGTTCCTGCGGCGGTATCATTCCTCTGCCATCGTCCTGTACCTGCAGACCTTCAAGTTTGGTCTTGGAGAGGAGGTGAGGGGGGGCAATGGCTGTTGGTGTGAGCAACAATGTTAGGACATGGATCTTGACTCTCATTCTTTGTATCCCCAGGTGTACATCCACTGTAAACTTGCTGCATGGGATCCTGACGTTCTTAACGAAAGCAAGAAGGCCTGTCATTATGTAAAAGAAAGTGGAAGGTTTGATTCACAGATGCTGAGCCGTGTTGATATGAATGACTCTAAGGCTCCTCTCAGCTGGGAACTCCTAGATGACCCTTTTCAGAGCTCCCTTTGTAGCTGCTGTGAGTCAACTTGCAAGTCACGGTCAAAAAGAGGAGTGGGACCAGGTATAACTTTTATACTGATGTGGATATTTCAGGGTTTGTTCTTTTCCTCATGAAGTAGTTGGCATCATTTTTTTAAATGTATTTAATCTCTCAGAGAAAGAATCTCAGGGCTTGATTCAGAATTCTGTGTTTGGACCGCTGATCATAGTGGACTACTCTGACACAAGGACTCGCAACATATCCAAGTCTTTCACTGAAGAGCAAGGTCAGGTCAATTGTTATTGATCTAGTTAAATTACATTTTTATCATTGTTTTTAATTTTTCCATAGCTAACTGGATGGTGTGCCCCCCCTCCCAACAGCAAATATAACTAATAGTAATAAACTAATATCTAAATGTCATTCTCCATATGTTGTAGAAACAGCCCAGTTGAAGCCTGCTGTTGGAAGTTCCATGGATCCTTCATGACAGAACTGATGCCTTCAACATCCTGACTTGGAAGCCTTTGGGACATCAACCTTGTTTTCTCTGCATTTGGTCTTAATAAAGCAACCTTTTATGTCCACATAAATCCCAAGGTCATTCGTAGAGCCAAAGCAAGCTAGTTGTGGTGTGGTTGTCTTAATGGCTATTAAAGTCATGCATGTGAGCTTTGTGTGTAAACTCAAGGCCTGATTTTGTTCCTTTTGAGTTTCATGTGTATGTATAAATGTTCTCACCAGATTGTGAAAACACACATTAAAAACAATTATATAACAATAAAAAAAAAACTGAACCAATACATCCTATATTTTGTTCAATAGGAAAGAAAGTATTTGTTTGCACAACAATACTGAGCAGGTTTCAGATGTGTTACATGAATCATAAGTCTGCTGTGTTTTCCAAGGACAACAGTTCAGCAACATAGTTTTACCTACAAACCTTGTGGTAAACTGATGTCATTTTTATTAGATGCAAGTAATACAATTATTAAAATGCGTTATTTCACAGTAGATAAGCAAATGTTTTCACAAAAAATGTGATATTTGAAAAGTTTGTTTTATTTAGTCCTTGGGGTAGCAATTAATTTCCTCAGACAAATATATCTACAAAACAGTTCAGTTCACAATTTCTACATTTAGGCCTGCATGTTTATGCCACCATAAATTGATCAACTTATACAATATTGTACATATGTCTGAAATATCTTAAAGATATAATATTGAGGAAGAATGATGATCCAATAAGATTTTTGTAAGTATGTTTGTTGTTGCACATGGAGTCGTTAACATAGACCAGGTGAAAGACATTTGTTTGATTGTCATGTCCTGATCAGGGGTAATAAAAGTCAGCCTCCCCCAGCGGCTCAGTGTTCAGACATGATGGCTTTCTCTTGGCAAGGTGCGCTGCTTTTGAGTTTAGCCTCTGCCAGTTTAGTAAATGCAGGTAATGTCATTACATCAAAATGTGTGAAATCAAAGTCAATTATCTTCATTATATCTAGTTAACGTGGCTGTATAACAGCATATATTCTGTCAGCAGATGCTTGAGGTTTGTATTGTATCTTTTATAGACATGAAACTGGACTGTGGGCCTGGTGTTGTCAAGCTGGTGTGGACTGAAAGCCGATCCAAGGCTGACCTCTCATTCCTGCGTCTGGGTGACTGTTCCCCCAACAGCTTCTCCTCAATGGAGGCTGTCTTCAATGTGGAGTTCAGTGATTGTAACTTCAGGAGAATGGTCAGTAGTTTACTTGCCACTAGCAATTGGGTACTTTTATAAATGGCTTCTTACAGTTGAGTGTTTTGTCTCTTAAAGGTGACTGGGGATTGGTTCATGTACACTAATGACCTGACCTACGTGTCTCCTCCTGATGCTCAACTGCTGGCCTTCACTCATCCAGTTACATGCGCCTATGAGAGGTTAACGGATACATTGAGTTTTAATGAAACTGAGTAAAATAATGAATGATGCAGCTCTGCAGATAACTTGCCTGTGGCAATATGTTGCATAGTCAGTAAGTGGATTCCTGTTCATTCCTTGTTTCATATAGACCCAAAGACTGGTACCCTCCCAGGTATGATCCAGTTGAGTTTCACACATATGGTCAAGGAGATCTAGTATTCCACATGGGACTAATGAATGGTGAGCAACATTTCACTACAGATTCTGCAATCTCCACTGAAAATGGCAAAACTTGCACAATCGCCCATAGCGGCAATAATTGTGTATCTGTTGCCTCAGATGACTTCTCTGGCCTGGCTCCTTCTGTTGCCTTTCCTCTTGGGTCTCTCATCCCAATCATGGCCACTGTAGAGCAGACGTCCCATCAGCCCTTATTGCTGCTTCTTCAGGAATGCATTGCCACCCCCACGCCAAAGCTGCAACCTGACAGTACCACGTACCCGATAATCACAAATGGGGGGTAAATATATCTGTTTTAAAGACACTGGATGTGTTTTTTGGGGTTTTTTTTTTCATGGGGTGTCATTCATTTACTAATTCACATCCTAATGTTTCACCGTTCAGATGTCTTGTGGACAGCAAAATGTCACGCTCAAGATTTGAACCACGACAAAAAGCATCAGAGATTCGCCTGTTTCTTCAAGCTTTTAAATTTCCTCTTGGAGAGGAGGTATAGTCATACCTCATGTATATTGTGTTCTCAGTTTGCCTCTGATCTAAGAAAGGGTAATCTACAATATCTTCAGTTTTCACCCATCCTGTTTGTTTTGATTGATTGATTGATTGAAGTCTTTATTTTGAACATGGACATGGACATGAAGCATGAGACAGCAATAATACAATAACAAGGAAAAAAAAAATAGAAGAGAGTTGAACATTTTAAGGAATAAAAGTTTGACTTTGACCTGCCTTGTATCTCAACAGGTTTATATCCACTGTAAACTTATGGCTTGGGATCCCATAGGTCTTGATGGCAGCAAAAAGGCCTGCCAATATGTCAAAGGATATGGGTAAAAATGTCCTTTGGCACTTTTCTGTGAAATATATATTGTATTTGATTGGGATTGATTGTCATCCAGTAACTCATCATTATATCTTTACAGCTGGGAGCTTCTAGATGACCCTTCAAAAAGCGCTCTATGCAGCTGTTGTGACTCTGGCTGCAAGTCCAGGAGGATGAGGAGTACTGAGTCGGGTATTAAAATGCTTGTTCAAATTTATCAGATGATGGCTGCCATATCAAACCAGTTTTATACTAGGTCTAAATTTTATAAACTTGTTATTTTATCATTTTTATATATGTATATATTATGTAAAAACAGGGACGCATGGAATAATACAAAATGCTGTCCTTGGACCACTTACTATCACTGGCCTGGAAGCCTGATGACCCTGTAAGTAATGCATTTAATTCATTCAACATGTCCCTTCATGTCTGCAAATGCATTCAAACCTTTTTTTTTTTTTCCCCTCAGGAATGGATCATCTCCTTGGAGTCTGGTTCAGTTCAGGGTCTGGTTCAGATGCATTCCCCAGTCTGGAGTGATAAGTCTGTTTTTTATAATAAAAAAAAAAAAATTTAAAACGAAACTGTTTGCTTTAATTTTTTTTCTTTTTATAACTAGCCTCATGTGTTAAAACCAGGAAACTGTATATAGACATACAAATCTATTAAGTCTTTGTAATCTAAACTTGACTGTTTAGATTGCTGGGCTGTTATTGCAGTTAAGTTTGCTCAATGACCATTTTTCATTGTGTACCTGAACAATTGCACATAGGTGGTAAATGATGGTTGGTCAATGATGCTAACAAGACAACTTGCACCCTTTTTATATAAATATAATTGCAGGCAAGGATGACTGTGGGTTGATGCTATGCATGTTCAGTTAAAAGCTGATGTGCATCCATGCTTAAAATCAACTGCAACCCATGGTTCACCAATTAACCCCAAAAGCCTTGCAACGGCTGCAAAGAATCTTTTCCCAACCCCCAGAGACCCCACCTCGCAACCAGTTACTCAAGCCATTACTGCATTTAAATAACATTGAATACAAATCTGCCAACACTGGCCTTGAAAATGGCTTTAATAATTTGGAAATCCTGGCAAGTTGGTAGCCCCATTTACAAATGGTCTAAATTTGTGTTATTTAATAGAAAACGATCACAATACTACGACAACATGAGTTTATTAGTTTAAAGTTCTTATAATCAGAGATTTGTATAGTATACCAAATGCTTTAGTTTAGTACAAGGATTGAGGGGTGCAACTAGTGAGGGGAGCCATAATCACTCATTTTAAAGAACCTGAAAATAAGCAGCATATTTTCAGCATACTAACATTACAAATGACACAGATCAATGACTGAGTATTCTTCAAACCAAATAATTTAATTAGTAGATATCAAATAAGAGGTCAAGACAGACTAGATTGGTAAGCCTAGGCCCTAGCTGTAATGGCGGCCTCTCTTTCCTTGATCTTGGCGTTCCACCGTTTCAGAAGATTGTTGATCAGCACTGCAGCGTCTGCTTGTGTACATTTCCTTTTATCTCAGCTCTATTTTCTGCTTTTTGCTCTTCCCTGGCCATAGCCGGCTATGAGGTCACCGAGGTCTGGACCTCGCTTGGAGCATAAGTTAAGCACGTTAATCGGCATCATAGCTGCAATGTCATGACATATCTATCAACATTTCCTAGCAAAGCTTAAAGAGGTACTGTACACTTAAATGTTTTTGAGCTGTAAACTAAATTATATGACTGTACTGTGAGGAAACGATCAATGAAAAAATCAATGCTGGTGTTAATATTGACATTGACATCAAATTCATAAAAATTGGCATTTCATGGGTTGAAATAGAGTCAATCGTTTGGGACTTATGTACGTCATGAAATTTATATATATATATATATATATATATATAAAAAAAAGAATGTTAAAAGCCCTCCTACTCCTTTACCACTTTTTTAGCATTTTTCAGAATTATGCAGTGGGTGGAGTTAGGCTCAGATCTGGAGGTGTAGTTACACTTTAACACCATGAAACACATGGTGTGTGGTGGCGACCCCAAAAACAATTGCCGCTCGCCATGCTACTACTCCCCCTTTCGCTACTGGACCTCACTAACTTCCAAACCTTGGCTACGGCCTTGTGCTCTTCATCACCTTTCACTCTGTTCCTAGCTACCGCCACAGAAAAAAAGTTATGCGGAAAAGTTCTCGTTTTATTTTAGGTATCAGCGTGTTTTTTGGGTGTCTCCCCTTTAAAATTCACAAGAAAATGGTTATTTAAGTCATTTTCGGGGGGGGGGACACCGGGTTGAGGAGACATATGCCCCCGGATGTTCAACCCCATCCTACGCCCCTGTGTAACTTGTGTAACCTGTGTAACAAACTAACAAAAAGTTAACAAAAAGCTTTGTTACATAGTGGGCGTGTTTAGATAGTGGGCGTGTTGACCACACCCTCTTGAGTGTGAGCGCGCGGACTACGCCTCGGGCTCGAGCCGTCGATGTACTGAAAGATCCCGCCGCTGCAGCAACACCTGAGATACATTATAATACATATTATACAATACAATACTGAACAACAGGTAATGTTAGCAACCTAATGACACCATACCTTTACTGGCCAACATGGTAAGCCAGGGTTTTGTCTGTTTCTGTATCATAACTCCTAGTAAACAGGCTGCTAACAGATAACTCTCTCTCTCCGCGACACTTCCGGTCGTCTGTCGTAAAGTTTACGAGCTGATCATCACTGAAAGGAGGGCGGGGTGGAAACATACATATCTGACAAGCTAAATATTACATTTCATAAGTATACATATATATTTAAACATCTAAAGACAACCAGATACTTGGATAAGATCAGACAGTACGAAGTCTTTACGACAACGAGGTCTGTTGGCGACAGTCAACTCTACAACTCCAAAACAGTTATAATTTCTTAATCTTAGACTAGCCAATGAATATTTTTAATGAGCTGGCTCTTCGACAAACTACAGTCTATAAGATAAGTAGAGACTTCTGTCTGACTCCAGGGCAGGAAGCATTGATATGGACTGGTTCCACTGTAACCGCTGCTTCAGGAGAAGAGGGCAGACATTTGCTGTATCCAGCTGTGGTCATATCTGCTGTGAAGGATGCATCAACCCTAGTATGACTAGTATAATAGTATAATGTGTTATATATCTGCAATGCATGCCATAATTAAAATGTAATTTTGTGTCTAATCTTCTGCTACTTTTTATTGTTCCATATCACCAATCTTTTATTGCACGCTGTAATAGAGTGCTTCAGACTTTTTTTTGCCTTTTCCCATAGAACAGTGCAGCATATGTGGAGCCAGCTGCAATTATCTGTCCATTTCAGATGAGGTTGGTGTATAATAGAGTATTCGCTGGTGGTGATGGTGCCACAAACTGAGAATGCATTGTTTCTCTTACACAATCAGCATGTAACATCTCTTCAAACTTCTACTGTAGATGAAGCCTCAGGAAAAGGTGTTTTTTAAGGATCCTGTGAAGCTCATTCAGTCACGGTTGGAGCACATAGCACAGGTGTGTGCTTGTTGCTTTTAAAGTCTCATACTCTGTTGCAGCACCACTGTAATATTTTTTGTGGCACTACGTGAAACATAAGATCAATCACTCAATCAGTTGTAAATTGATCACTTCAGCTGGAGTAGTGTTTTCCAACACTAAAAGCACGTCAACATTACAATGTCAAAAGATCCCATGGGTTGTGGGTTTATAGGCCCATACTTATTGTCACAGAATGTGTTTTTAATAGTCATGCCTTCATCACCCACAGATTGCACTTTTTCAACGCAAACAGAAGGAGCGAGTCACAGCCTACTTCAGACAGAGATCTGTGGAGATGGAGAGATGTCTCAGAGAGGTCACTGAGCAGGCTTACAGGTGGTACACCCATACTCATCACTGTCCCCTGCCTCTATGTGTGCTTTGCTCCACCTTGCATTACCGTCCTCTCATCTGTTTTAGGCATGTTTCAGAGCTGAAAAGAGAGAATGCTGAGTTAAAGAAGCCCCTTTCTCAGAGGAGGGTGAGTGTTTCCAAGGTCACAAAAAGAGAAAATGGCATTAACAAAAGCTTTATACTGCCTAAAAAGCCCATGTTTAGGCAATGCACTGCTGGATATCTAATCTGATGTACACACTTCCTACCTCACCACAGGTTTCACCAGGACAATTCCTAGCAAATGGGTAAAGGCCAAGTTTAATTTAATTTCAGTAATAGCCTGTTTAATTCC
Source organism: Polymixia japonica (assembly GCA_900302305.1). NCBI lineage: Eukaryota > Metazoa > Chordata > Actinopteri > Polymixiiformes > Polymixiidae > Polymixia > Polymixia japonica. The sequence goes on along the minus strand of OMKK01035597.1, from coordinate 10,053 downwards.
AAACTGTCCAGTATTAACATGGTTAGAAGTAATAGAGTGATTGAGTTGCAGTTGTCGCCCTCATATGCAGCACTCACAGGATGTCACTTCCAGTGGCTGTCACATCCCCAGGTAGGCTTGATGGTCTGTGCAGATCTGCTGTGGTTATGCATGATCCATTTTAAACATCTTATGGGGCAGGTTGATGAATAAATGTCATGAATGTCATGTTTTCATTCACCAGTCACCCCTCGTTCAAGGACTACGAGGTATGTTAGACATTGTGATGTCATGTTCAAAAGCATTTCATGCCTTGTTCGCTGCACATCATATATTTATACATAAATCAGAGCCAGGAATCTTCAACCAATAATTCTGACTATAGAGGCGTGTGGAACATCTCTTGCTGAAACATCTAAACCATTTTTTGTGTTTTAGTCACCCAGACTCAGCTGAATTCCAGAGGAGGTCCAGAGACAGAGGTCTGACACTTCCCTTTACAGTAAGCCCCCTGGTGACACAGGCTCTGTGTTTTTGTTTTCACATCTAACTGAACTTTAGTGTTTTGGGGACAGTATTTGTGAGTTTTGAGATATCTAGAGACCACTTGAAAAAAGTTATTTCTATCCTCAAAAAGGCTTGATAGCAAAAAAACACAACAACTCCAGACTATGTTGCTTTTTATATACGAGTAACTTTCATAGACTGGATTCTTTCTGCGTTAAACATATTAAGTGATTCTCTTTTTCACAATGGATATACTGTAGCATATTGTAATTAAATGTTTCATTGCTCAGTAATTTACCTTTTGCCGTATGACAAATTACACAAATATTTGCTGTCTTTCCATCTGCTCTTCCCAGACTCCACCGGGATCAGCCACCTCTATTTCCAGCCATAGTTCTATTCACGAACGTAGATTGAGTAAGTACAATTACAAAATAACTTATTTGATTAAACTTTGGATGCACTATATTTAATAAATACTGAAAAGTAAATTCACTACATCTTGAATAAAAATCATGTCACTTCCTGATATTAAAAAGGAACACCTACGGCCTTTAACAGTCCTACCAGGTAATAACTTATTTCAAAGTACTTTCTATCATAAACCATTTATGACATTTGCACACTTAATGGGATTACAGGAGTTTAATTGCTGAGTCTGTCCTTTTCACTCGTTCTTAGGACTGGGCGTCAGACTCCTAACATCTTTCAGCTTCAGTTCTTCGGTGGATCATCACTTCAGTCACCCAGGCCTTTTAGAAATAACCACTAACAATTCCAGAGGAAATATTCTACTTTTAGCTGTTAGGCTTTTGTGGGAAAGAGTAACACTTCACACAAGCATATCCTGCACTATTGTCGAGCACAGTTGGTTTGTATTGTTTTGCCTATATAGAAGTCTGTATTAATGAATACTACAGTTGTTCTACATCTTTTGAGGAAAAGGCCTTTGAATGGATGGATATAATGTCATGTTCATTTTTGTACCAATCAACTTTTTGAAGCGTTTTGGACAGTTCTGAATTTTCTGTACAATAATTTCAATAGATATAGTTCATAGTTTCTGCACGGATTATTCACAATAATAGAAATTCATGTCAATTAATTTCAAATAAATTGTAAACTGTTGAATAAATAATAGTTTTACTGGTTTCCAGTGAAACAATTGTTCAGATTAAACTGCGTAATAAATGAGTGCTGTCTTTTAGGTTGTTTTTTTTTAACAAATAATAAAATAACCAAATTTACAGCAAATACTGTAGAGAACCACAACTGAAGCAAATGAAAACAATTAAGTCTTTAATACTCTAAAAATAGAATACTTGCATTAATTTATCATGTCTAACAGAATAACAAACAGCAATGTAGAAATAATTTTATTAAATACATGTACTGACATACCTGAATGTGACATTTGTGCTTTAAGTTTAAGTCGATAGAAATAACAGGTTAATATTGCTTTGGATATTTATTGGATTATTCGATCAAACCCAATGTGCTTTTACTTGGTTTACATATGGGCCCTCGCCATTGATTTTCTAATTGTATGGATTATATGTTTCCTATTGGCAACATTTCTTTCCTCCTCAAACCTAAGTCAGGTTCCCCCACTATAACTATTACATCTACAGTAGATAAACTCATAACCATAACCATCCCTTCAATTTATCTACAAAGATTAAACAAAAAAGAGACATAAAAATACTGATATGGATCAAGTCAGTGAGTGTATATCCAAGTTTGGCCACTTATGTCTTTTGTAAGGGTTGACATGGCTGCTTACTTATTACCGGCCTTTCTGTTGTCAAATGGTGCAGGTCAGTGCAAACTACATGTAATTCTCAAGTATTTAGGCACAGCCTCTAAAACAGAATACAGAAATACATTTCAGCAATAGGCTAGCATTAGCTTTAGTTAGAATTAGATCTAATGGTATTAACTGCTTCTACCATGCCTTTTAAAAGCAGCATGGTACAAGGTGTAAATGTTAAAGGACCAAGGATGACACTGCATGGTTGGGAATTCATGTTTTGCAAAAGAAATGAATGAATGAGCATAATGACAGCAGACTCTGAAACCTCTAGTGCAACATGCCAACTTTAAGTGGATGTCCAGTGTGCTTTTTATGAAAAGGAATTATTGGCTGTAAAGGAATGATTACACACAGTGATCAGTCAACAATTTCATCATCATAGTCATCAATTTTCCCAGAGCAGCTTCTTGTTTGCAAAATTCTGAGCTACACTGAAGTACCAAAAGTACAACCATTATAAATTATACTGCTACAATAACATACTAAGAAATGCAGTAATGATAGACAATTTAAACAAACGATAAACCTAAAAATATAACAAACCAGTGTACAAGGTACTGTCCTATTTACAGCAATTCCATTGACAGCACAAGTGTAATTCAAGTCCAAATATATTAGGATAAGCAGAAAATGCAGCATTTAAAAAAATAACAAAAAAACAAAAAAAATACTGGGATGACTGGATGTTACACACCTGCTCCAATTAAAGCAATGCTAACCAAAGTCATAATAACTAAAGTTGTTTCCATGAGAGGGAAAGGGGGAATATCCCAACAACTTCCAAAAAGCATCACCAAGCTTGGTTCCAGTGTCACTTTCTCAATCAGTAGGCTCTTGGTCAATTACTCTACTCTCCTGAGATTTAAACCAATTTCGCACTTGCTGGTAGCTCATTCTTGACTTCTTGCATAGGGAGTCAAGGTCTTTTTCTTGTAGTGTCCCTGTCAAACGGCGATATGCTTCCAGTGGTTGGATATCTGGGGAATCTGGGAGGGTACTTGTTCCATTGGTTTGAGATTTCCGTTTGCGGCTACCTCCACCTCGAGGTGTTGCAGTAGAGCCACCTCCATTTGTTAAACCACTGTTACTCTGCTGCACAGCCAATTCAGCCAAGAACTGTTCACGGACCCCCTGCACCCACCGCAGCTGGCCATTTTTAACAGCATAGCGTGTATCTCCAAACCACTGAATAACATCTGCACGGGGTAAGCCTGTAAGCTTGACAAGATCAGTGTATTCTTCACTCTTTGGCCACTGGCAGCGTAAGAAGTGCTGCTTTAGCACATCCAGTTGTTCCTTGGTCTTCCGTGGTCGTCCAGCAGGAGTGAGGGCAGGAGACGTGGATGAGGAGGCCACGGAGAGACTCAACGCTGCTTGTGAGGAGCTGGCTTTGGTAGAGTGGGCCGACTTCTTTGATGTGCTGATGCCGTTTGAAAGTCGTTTATTAGGTGAGGCTGTTGGTGGAGGGGTGCCAGAGGGTGAAGAACAGGGGGAGGGTTTTGATATTCCTGATGGCTGCTGTGGAACATCTAGCTCAATCTTGCTGGTCTTGGTTAATTGTAAAGGTTTCTCTTCACTTAGTTCTTCCTTTTTTAAATGGTCTCCATTACCAGAAATCTCCTCTATGACTTCAGTCACTTCTGCCTCCACAACTCTTTCCCCAAATGCTTCCAGGCTGTTTGACAGGAAAGTCTGAAAGAAATGTGAATCTTTAATCCCATTGCTACGGGCTCCCTCATGCACTTTTACGTTTACGTTTTGCTGTTGACGTGTCTTTTGAGCAATAAGTGGAAGAGGCTGGGGATCATCTTTTACTCCAGCTGTGGTATGATGAGGATAGACCTGAGTTGTTCCGGTGGCTGATCGGCCAACCCTCAGCTGGTACCGGCTGTCACTGAACCATTTACGGATGTCGTTGCGACTCAATCCCGTTTCTTCCTGCAAACGTCTAAGTTCGGTCTCTGCAGGCCAGTTCTCCCTCAGAAAGCTGCTGCGAAGGACAGCGAGTTGAGCTTTGGACTTTTTGTAGCGTCCGTGGCGGGGCTGCTGCGAAGAGGGCTCCGAGAGGTCAAGGGAGACATCGGCCGCAATGGTTGCTGGCATGTCCGCTGGGGGGCGGTAGTAGTAGGAGTCCTCCGGGGGTGGGAGAGAAGAACTGAAACACGGAACAGCAGGTCTGGCTGGTTTGTAGGATTCTGGTGACTCATATTTTGGTTTCTTCTTCTGCAAGACCAAAGTGGACCGAGCACTCTCTATTTGATCGCTGTCCTTGTCCTCTATTATTAATTCCTCATAACCTTTTCTCTTGCTCTTTACCTTTGCTTCCTCTGTTTCACCACAGTCACCAGAAAGCTCAGGTACTGCCAGCTTCCGCCGTGTCTCCTCTATCTCCTCTGAAGCCCAGCTGATTCCATATTTAATTCTTTGCACCATAAACCACACCTTGACTTTGTCCAGTGGCAAGGCACACAACCGGGCCAGGGCATTTACCTCACGGGATGTGGGGTATGGAAACAGATTGAAGGCTTGGACCAGCTCCGGGATGCTGTCAAGTTCACGAGTCTGATCTGACTGTGTCCACACTAATTTCAGTCCCTCTGACACTAGAGGCAGGCACACGACAGAGTTGTGGTTAGTGCTGAAACTAGCTGCTCCGCTTGTGTTGTCGTCAGCTGCGCTGGCAGGCTGCTGCACATCCTTAGAGGAGCGTCGAACTGCACGCTTTACTTCACATCCAGTCTTTGTCACGTCGCCCTCAAAAGGCTCCTTCATGTCCGCGCCTAGCCCTGTTCTACCATTAAGCTCACTGTATGCTGCCATCTGGGACATCAAAGTCGGTCTCTTCTACCTAGAAAAGACAAAATAAAAACAAACAAAATAAACATTGAATCAGTGAATCGTGTTTTTGCTTGTCTTAGTTGTCATGTTTTAATGTCATGTTTATCACAGAGGTCACTGTAAACTCTGCATACTTGTTCAAGGGGAACTGGGAAATTAATGCTGAAGAGTGCAATCAGCACTATATGGTGTTTGAGAACTTTCTATTCTCAAAGTCAATTATCTGACAGCTGTTTTCACCATCCCCCTACTTTGCACTCCGTGCTCTGAATCTCGCAATGAAACCGGTCGTATACTCTCTGTCCAGCTTGAGCACCCCTCCCCCCCTGGAACCCGAGTGTGGTGACTGACTTTTGTTTTGTCAGAGTGGGGGAGTGGTGTCAAAGGGTGGGGTAGGGTGGGAGCTCGGGTAATGGGGGGCCATAAGAAATCCATCACAGACTTACTTTCTCACCGCTTTCCAGTCCTGGCTTTGTTCCACTTCAAGTTCTCAGTCCTTAAAGATTCAAGTGTGGCCTCTTCACGAACACAAACCAACACAGAACAAACACCTACATGAAGAGACAGTGATCTTGAATTAGTTATATTCAGTAGGCAAGGGATACTCACATTTATAATATATTCATTCAATAAATGTCAAGTATTCTTTATGGAAAGTTCCTACAAAAACTGTTTCATAACATGTAAGACTAGTCTAAAACAAAATGCTTACTGTGTAAATTTGTTCTGATTATTTTAAGTTATGCAACAGGTGTAGTAAAGTCAAGACTTGAAAAATATTTAAAACTAAATATCTGAGTTTAAGTAAATTCAAATAATTTATTACCAAACTACTTGTGGACCACATTGTATTTCGCCATTTCTGCCCTGTTGCAATCAGTGGCCAATTACATGAATCAGGTGTCTATCACTGATAGGGCAATGCCTTACAAATAAGAGTGTTCTCTCTCAGAGATTATCTTTAATTTAGGACACCGGAGTAAATGTTCTACATCAGTAAATAGATTACGCCATATCGCATGATTAGGCCATTCGTGCCACGCAAAATTAAGTGTGCCAATGGTCCATTGCCTAATAGCATAAACAAGTGTATTTGATTCATTTGAGAGAGCTGGGCGACCACCGGGAAGATCACCAACAAATTCGCCCGCAGATTTTAATTTCGTGTAATATATGGGTATTAAACACTATCATTGTAAGTAACACATAGATTAAAACTTGTCCACTGAGCCACGACAATAACACTGTCTCGTTCCTTTGTGGCGTATCAACTAAAACGTCCAGACTGCGCATGCGCACTCCGTCGTCGGACACGCTTCAGTGAAACATAAAAATAAACTTACCAAAAAATGCCAAAGCACCTTTTGTTAAGATTTGCGTGAGGAAAAAATAAAAAATGTCCAGATTCTTCTTATGCCAATCCGCTCGTATAGTTGAGTTTTGAAAGACACAGGGAAACAATACCGTCTGTTTGACCCTTGTCTGTTTATCAAGCCCTCGAAAAGGATTATGTTTGGGACACAAAAATGCCAGAAAACTAACTTTGTCGCCTTTCATATGAGTTGATACGCGGGATGATTCTCATCGTAGAACAGCTGCAGACCGAAATCTTTCATCTGTGAATTCGAGATGTGAACTTGAATCGCCGTTACTTTATCCTCTTCGGTCCGTTGTTGCTTTTGTTCTGAAACTGAGAAGTGTTTCCACTGTCCGGCCAGACCGAGGCGAGGCGGAGCACCAGGAAACTCCAGGCCCCAGTCCCCTGAGTGACGGCGGGGTGGGCGGGCCAGCCCACCAAAACAGAGCAGGGATTGGAGGAAAGAGGCGCTCGTTTAACGAAGCCTTTTCCAGGCTTAAAGGACTTGATCCAAAAAAACTCGTTTGGGATTTTTAGGGGGGTTTTAAAGCGGCATCGTGAAGTTTTAGCAAGAAAATTGGGAAATAACCATTAACAAATGTTTATAACTTATTGAAATCCCATTGCATATTCTAAAAAAAATCACATTTTTGAGCAAAGTGAATGAACAGTAAACCTATGAAGTTTTCTTAGCGTTGCCAATTAGGGGTGAAGAGTAGGGTCATCATAACCAAACCAAACAAGGAATTCAGTTACACTTCAGAGGTTCAAATGCCCTTCTATGAACTACATGGGTCAACTTTAATTTTAACTACATCCCCAGGTCTGAGCCTAACTCCACCCACTGTGTAATTTTGAAAAATGCTAAAAAGTGTGCAAGGGGCTGAGA
>OMKK01035593.1:6360-16720 GCA_900302305.1 Polymixia japonica | reverse complement strand
ATGTTTGTTGTCTTGTCAGGAATCCCTCCATCTTGTTCTATTCAATTCAAAATACTTTATTCATCACTCAAGGGTCAATTCAAGGCAAGTGAGCGTGCAAACAGAAATACACATAGACAATTAATTTACACACATAAAAATACTAATACGAAAAGTATGTTAGAAAGACATACGCAAGGATTAATAGCAGTGATCAGTCCATAACTGACCAACAATATCCAACACCACAAAGGCACATACCTGTATTATGTCAATTTGTTGTTGTTTTTTTAAAGGAATGTGCAAAGGTCAAAGTTCAAGTGCATTTATCAGTCTAAGTCTACACAAGGTAAACTGACCATTTCCTGTACTGTGGCTGTTCATAAGTCTTGTGGCTTCTGGAATAAAATCAAACATACTTCTATTTATTAAAAAACAAAACAAAAAAACAAAGCAATCTGAAACGTATTCCTGATGGCAGCAGCTTAAAGTCATCATAGAGGACATGTGTGGGGTCGTTGATAATCTCGCATGGTTTTTTGAGGACTTCAGTAATGAGCTGTACGAGGGATCTTTGTGTTTTACCAATAATTTTAGAGCTGAGGTTAACAACACCTTGCAGTCAGTTCTTGTCCTTTTGACAAAGGGATGTAAACCACCAAATAAATGAACAAGTTAAAATACTTTAGATAAAAGAAAAAGAAAAGTTGTCAATATTCTCTGGTCTACTCCAAATTGTTTAGTTGACGTAGACAATAGAGACGCTGCTGAGTCTTTTTTCACAATGACATCTGTATTTCCATTAAATCTCAATCTTTATTTGTAGGTCTGGACAGTTTCAACACTTGCGCTGTGGTTAACTGTTGGAAGACTGTCTGTGTGCTTTGGTGAGATTATCCTTTAGTTTTAGATGACTGACTGAGAAGAGACACAATAACACTGTTGTCATCTAAAATAATAAAAAAAATAAAGGAGAAAGGACACAACCCTGCGGTAAGCCATTGGAAGTACAAATTGATTCAGATGCTCGACCATTTATAACTACTGTCTATATCTTAGTTCTGTTCATGAGAATACTTAGAATCCATCTGATGAGTTGATGATCTAAATAAAAATAATATATAATCTTTTTTTAATAGTACCTGAGGTTGCATTGTGTTAAAGGCTGACAAGAAGTCAACAACAAGTAATTTGCTTGTTTGTAAAGTGCTTGTTTGTTCTAAATGTTCATGTACAGAGTTCAAAATAAATGACTTTGCATCGTCAACAACTCTCCCAGGCTTATACGCAAACTGCAGGGGGTTGAGAACTGGTTTTCATTGCTAGTGATGTTATTGCTATAGGCCACAAGTCAGTGAGGATTTTCAGTCTACTGATCTTTGGAATTGGAATGATGTTAGAATTCTTCCAGAGATCAGGAACAACCCCAGAGTCTAAGGAGAACTGGAATCGTCTTTGGAATACATCACTCAGTTCATCGGCACAGTATCTTAAATAAGTTCTTCCATCGTTTTGGCACACAGGATTTCAGTGCCCAACTTAGGGATCTATCAGAGACAGTCTCACCCGGTCAACCACTACACATTTTCACTGAGTCTGTAGCTAAACATTTCAAAGGGATCAAAGTGAACAAAGCTAAAGGGCCTGATGGAATAGTGTTAATTTGGGTGGCAGGGTCTCATCTCTGATATTTTCTGTATGAATAGACTCGGGGCCTGTGTTGGTGTTTGTCCCTGAGATAGTTGAAGGCTGAACGCATGTCACCATTGTTAAATTGTTCTGCAATTTTAGTTTTATAGCCTAGTCTCGCCTGTCTCACTACTTACTTGACCTCTTTATTAACCTCTTTCCTTTCTTCAAGTGTCCCACAGAAAAAATATATTTTTTCTTTTTATTCGTTTTTAGGATACTTTTTAATTCTTTTTTTTTTTTTTTAACTTTTTAACCCATATTTTATTATTATGGAAAATTTTAATTGCCTTGGAGGGTATCTCTTTATCCACACAGAAATTAATATATTATGATATAACATCTACTTGCTGATTAATATCTGAGCCTGGCTCAACAAGGGCATCCCATGGAGTACATTTAAAAACAGCCTCTAAGGTCCTCAATGTTATTCTGTGACCAGAACTTAAATGTTTTAGTAACAGGTTGCTGTCTTTGAATAACTGAGTATGTAGGAGCCTACAAAACAGAGTTGTGGTTAGTGGTGCCAAGGCCCGGCAGGGGCAAGGATCTGTATACTTCAGGAACAGAACCATAACATTTGTCCAGTACCTTATTAAGTCGGGTAGGACAGTCAATGTACTGATGATATGCAGGTAAAACACCATCCAGCTGACAGTCGTTGAAGTCACCTAGTAGAAATTTAGCCGCATCTGTAGAGATCTTGTCCATCTTGTGAACCACGTCCAATATAACTTTGGATGCATTGTTTACATTCGTGCAGGGGGTGGATGTAGGACCGCATATACAAGTTGCGGGAATTCTTTTGATAAATAATGCGGGCAAAGAGACACAGTCAACATTTCAATGTCAGCCTTCCCCCCGTACAACTACGGCCTTACACCACTTTTGATTTATGTATAACCAGACGCCACCACCTTTCTACTTACCAGTGATGGTCTTATCTCTGTCGAGTTGAATCGGTGTACCAAAGCCTTCAATATATAGATCCGAGTCAGAAACCCGACCGTCAAGCCACATCTCTGTGAAGGCCATGATACACACATTCCTGTACTCTTGCAGATGGTAGATATTCACCTGTAGTTCATCCAATTTACTACATGAGCGTACATTTCCAAGGATAACTGGTGGCAGGTTTGTGTTTGTTTGTTTGTTTGTTTTTCAGCTGTTGTCTCTGACCGCATTTCTTTCCTTTCTTCATCTTAGTTTGCTTGTTTGTGCTTACCGCGCTCAGCTTATTTCCTCAGAGTATATCTGATGGTATATTTCAGTCGGTATTGATGTCTCCAGTTCCGCTGTATTGCAAACCGAGAATATAGTCCCGGTTTAATATCGGTAGTCTTGTTCCATGGCGTTGGCCATTTCCCGATCCAAACAGTGGGTGAAGACAGGTGCAAATAATCAGTGCAGTGAGTAGTTTGTAGACATCCACCGTCTCCGTTCTTAGGCAGAACTACCCAGGCGTTGCTAGGTGTTGCTGTTCTTGTTTTCAATATTTCTCAACATTTTATCTCAAAGATCCTGTACATTTTGAAAATGACTGCAGATGTCCTTGCATACATTATATTTTGCTGTAATAGTTACTTTCTTTTAGTCATGTTCCATTATCAACTCTTAAGTTTGCTTTTGCCTTGTGATAAACACACACTGAAGGTACAAAATATTAGGGACACCTTCCTAATATTGTTTTTGCCCTCAGAACAGCCTCAATCCGGCGGGGTGTGGACTCAACTAGGTGTTGAAAGCATTCTACAGGGATGCTGGCCCATGCTGATTCCAATGCTTTCCGCATTTGTGTTGAGTTGGCTGGTAATGGATTCATTTCAGTTGGATTGAGATCTGGCAATTCAGCAGGCATGAAGCTGAATTCATTGTCATGTTCTTTGAACCATTCCTGAGCAATCTTTGCCTTGTTACATGGGGTATTATCCTGCTGAAAAAAAAATCAATTCACAGATGGATACATTTCTGCCATGAAGCGATGCACCTGATTGGCAGTGATGTTCAGATATCCTGTGGCTTTCAAACGATGATTCACTTTTATCAAGGGGCCCAATGTGTGCAATGAACTAAAACAAAACACACCATCAAACCACCACCAGCAGCCCGCAACGTTGACACGCTGCATGATGGATATGTGGACTCGTGGTTTTCTCCACACCCTAGTCCTCCCATCAGCATGAAATGGCAGGAGCCGGGATTCATCAAAACCAGGCAATGTTTTTTTCCAATCCTCCAGTGTCCAATGTTTTCATTCTTGAGCCCTCTGCAACCGGTTTCTCGCTTTTTGATGAAAGAAGTGCAACAACTCAGCTGCCATAGCCCATTATTTAATGGGTCTTTTGGCACATTGTAATACCGGACTGTCCAGCCCATCTGCTGCTCAGCACAGTTCATATCTGCGTCCTTTCACGTATTTCTTCAATAAGATGTTTTCAACCACTGGCCTGACGTCGGCCCGATGTCTTTTGGGTGGTGGGCCACTCCAAATGGGATACTCTTGAGCATGAAAAACCAAGCAGTGTTGCGATTCTTGACACAAACACAAACCAGCGCGCCTGGCACACACTGTAATACCTTGTTCAAAGGCACTTAAATCTTTTTTTCTTGCATCATTCATTCTCCGTCACATGCACAATCCCTGCCTAAATTGTCTCAAGCCTTAAAAAATCCTTCTTTAACCTGTGGTCCCACCCCTTTCATCTAGACTGATTGAAGTGGATTTAGCAGGAGAAATCCACTAGGGATCATAGCTTTCACTTGGATTCACGTGGTCAGTCTATTTCAAGGCAGAAGCAGGCGTCCTTAATAGTTTGTAAGTGTTTACACCTTCCTTGCTATATCCTCTTTTACTGAAGAAAATACAGTATATGATAGGTCTTTATTAAAACGATGTAGCATCTTAATGTCAATGACATCATCAAGAGACAGGGTTCTCAATCAATTATGCTTAGTCCCTGATTAAAGATCAGTCCTTTAATTGGTGATTACATAATCTAATATTGCTTTAAATATTTTCAGTTGCAGTGTGTGGGGAGTGTGGGGAAGATCTGTGTGCATTTCATGAATTTCACATTGTTGTACTGTTCCATTTTAAATTGCACTCAGAATATAATACTAAGTCACAATACATGTACTAGCTAGCAACATCCTATCAACACATATATTTGCTTGCATATGTTTACCCCACCACCACAACCACAAACCCCAACCCCCCCACCACCAGTGACACACATACACACACACACACACAAATCACCCATCCTGCACATGGAGTCACAGATGAACTGGGGTATTGATCAGCTTGGCCATCTGTTCATTGTAGGATGTGATCTTCAGTAGAAACATTGTGCCTTAGGCCTTGATACTATCATGATGCAGAGCTAATCCAGTTTAGAAGTGGTGGATGAGCCGTATTGAGCCTGGAGTTGTAAAATAATATCTCAATGTAGGATTTTGATTATAAACCAACTGGACATTCATACTCATCCTATCATACTCCTCAGGAATATAGTTATTAGTTTAAAATAGCATGGTAGTTGAGGAAACCTGAGAGCTGAGGAGCTTTTGGTGATAGCTTGGTTCAGAGAGCTTGGTTTGTGAAGCTGTAGATGAGATATTGTGGATCTTGTGATGCACTACAGCATCTTATGACATGACATGCTCTTACAGGTAAGATCACAGTGGTTCACACTCTGAAAGGGCAGCGCTATTGATTGATTGACTGACTACTCTCTGCTGTGATAGCATGTGCGCTTGCATGTGCATTTGTGAATATACTGCACATGTCTGTGTATGTCTGTACACTATGTATGTGTCACACATGTGTATGTGTGCTTGTGCGCATGTTTGTGTGCATGTACGTGTGTGTGTCTAAGTATGTATGTGTAATATCACAAGATCGAGACTAGCCTGAATCCTATGTGTTCTCATGCTCCTTACATGTTGCAGTCTTTATCTGTTGTTTATCTACAAAGCTGTTGGCTAAATGTTTATTAACAAACTTGTTAAGCTGTTCCCTTATCAAAGGGAACCTAATGTAGTGCCTTATTTATCCACATCTATCCATACCTCAATACGGATGTTGTTTAGGAGAATGGCTTTTTTCAGTATCCAAATGTGAATCGTACATGCACATGTAACACTTTACTTTAATTGTTGGTCATGAGAACATTATAAGCACACCCTAAGGCATTATAATCGCATCACAGTGGAATCAAGTTAAATGTCATAATATATTATAGTGCATTATTAATCTGGCACGGTTGTTATAAATTATATATACTGTATAACACTGGGCCCTATATGTTTAGTTTGTTTATAATGGGTCATAGATGTGACATCAAATATACTGTATGAGCTCTAAATTAAGTATAAGTGTATTAATGAATAAATAATTGAATTAGTGTATCATAATGTGTTATTAGTAATTAATGAGTTCCTATTATTTAAAGTAACATCAAATGCACTATTACAAGATATTTTTTATTATCAGAATATTTCCATCTATATTATGATGTTTAACTGATTCCTCTATGATGTGATTATAACAGCTAATGGTGTGCTTATAATGTGCTTATGATGTCGTATAATGTACTTATGCTGTTTTATAATGCCTTATGGCCAACAATTAAAGTAAAGTGTTGCTATTTTTTGTTTGTTTGTTTTGTTTTGTTCTTTCAACATCCCTGTTATTGTATTTACACAGAACACATTTCACTTGAAAAATGGCTGATAGGAATGGCTGAACCCACAACCAACATACCAACAATTTCAACCAACAATTTCAATTTCAATTACTGATACATCAGTAAAGAAGAACATATACATTAAAACATTTCATAGTTTCACTTTTTTTTTTTTTTTTTTTTAAAGGTTCAATATTACACCATTGAGGTATATCTGACCATCATACATACTGCAGGATTAAAAATTTAATTCATATACTGTATATATATGACATGCTTTTGGTGATAGCTATATATATATATATATATATATTTTTTTTTTTTTGGTTTTTGAAAGCTTAGGAATGACAGCATAACATTAATCAGCAATGACATTCCTGTGGCTGTTGGTTTGCGATACCCTGCTGGACATCCATCAGGATAGAAGTGTCTGTCAGCAAGTACTATATGTGACACAGACGTCACTTCACTGTTATTAAGCCTACCTGTCAACCACACATGATAAAGCCCTGAGAAGCAATAACTAACATGACTACAATTGAAAAGTTTAATTCCAAAATGAGATATCCATATATCAACGAAAATGGCACCTACTCGTTCCAAATGATTGATGGTATGAAAGAAAAACGCCATTGGTTACTATGAAATTTGGATTGGTATTAAGATTAAAATTAACTTAATATTTGTTGGTGATAGAATTCTTGTGTCTTTTTGTTTGGGGAATTTCAAAAAGCAAAGTAGAAATTGTGATGCATTGAGGACTAACCTTGATGTTGAATTGTAGCGACTGTGATTGTGATAGAATGTATAATACAATATATTGACAAAAATGGGATTTATGTTACAAATATGCTTGGTTAATTTATTTAAATAGCTCATATAACATTCAGTGCTATTTATTGTGTATAACTTAAAGTTATGTACAGTACTTTGAATCCATCATATCCGAACCAACTTCATCATCATACTTATATCATCATACTTACAATAGTGGATTAACAAAAGTGGATTAATAACTGGAAGATTGAAGTAAAGTGAGTGAGCTGCTGGCTGCTACATGTGTTTTGATCTTATTGAATGTTATGTGTTTTCATTCTTTGGCTGGTGTAAGTGTAAGTAAAAGTAAAAGTGTAAGTAAAAAGGCAGTATGTGTATTATTTAATCTGTATGGTCTGGCCAAGAACAAGGAAAGGAGTATTGTATAGGTCCATGTATTTTTCTCTTAAAAATTATTGTCTAGTTTATTAGCTTAACTGATTGAGGGCAACAAAATGCAATATTTACGGTGGGAAAACAGTTAGATTTTATTTAAATGTAAAATCTATATGAGCATAACCTTATCCCTAACCCTTGGCCATGCCCTAGCCCAAGTCTGTATTCCAACCGCAGCCTTCACCCATTTCCCTAGCCAGGGTTCATATCCTAACCAGGGTTCATATCCTAACCAAGGTTCATATCCTAACCAAGGTTCATATCCTAACCAGGGTTCATATCCTAACCAGGGTTCATATCCTAACCAGGGTTCATATCCTAGCCAGGGTTCATATCCTAACCAGGGTTCATATCCTAACCAGGGTTCATATCCTAACCAGGGTTCATATCCTAGCCAGGGTTCATATCCTAGCCAGGGTTCAACCAGGGTTCATATCCCAGCCAGGGTTCATATCCCAGCCAGGGTTCATATCCCAGCCAGGGTTCATATCCTAGCCAGGGTTCATATCCTAGCCAGGGTTTTGTATCCCATCCCCACCCTAATGTATGTTTTTTCACTGTGGCCCTTTTCTTGTGTATTTTTTTTGTCGTTTGTCTTGAGTGTAACACACACTTGAGCGCCTTGTAAACATCTGTTTTAGAAAAGGGCTCTTTACATAAGGTTATTACAAGTCACTCTTATCCTATCCTCTTTTTAAATCCCACGGCTCTGTCTGTCTCTTCGTTAACTCTCTTCGTTCCCATTTTACTATCTTGGTCTTGTCAGTCCTGCCTGATTCTATTTAAAATGCACACGTTGACCTTACTCCCTCACTCTCTGTCTCTCTCCTCCTCTCTCATACTCCCCGCCTCCCTCTCCTCATCCTCCCTCTTTACCTCCTCCCACTGCTTTCACGTCCCTCCATGTTCCCTCTCTCCTCCCTCTTTCTCTCTCTCTCTCTCTCTCTCTCTCTCTCTCTCTCCCCCTCTCTCTCTCTCTGCAGTGTCCCGAGGGGCTGAGGCCAATGAAGGATGGCTCGGGTTGCTATGACTACTCCAGGGGCACAGATTGCACGGACGGCTTCAATGGCGGCTGTGAGCAGCTGTGTCTTCAGCAGCTGGCACCCCTGGCGGATGACCCCAGTTCTAGTAACGTGCTCATGTTCTGCGGGTGGGTATAAATAACAGCACACAGGAATCTAAATACAGTTTACTGGGTTCTCAAGTTCTCTCACACTAAGGTTTAACCTAGAATATGCTCATATATTGTGGGCGCACCATCACAGAAGTACTGCACACGCTGGCTACTGTATATGCCAGGTGCACAGGTTTGGTCTGCTAATGTTGGATTTGCATGTATTTAGGCATATTTTTTTGTTCATGTGGCATAAATTAACCAATGATTGAACAGCTTGTCATGTACTGTAGGTTCCATCGAGGAAATGCAATTTCTGATGAATGAATGCGAGGGCGTTCATTAGAATAATGTATGCATCGGTCTGAGAAACAAGGGATGTATCTATGTCTGTATTAGTGGTATCAGTGGGTGTAAAATGTGTAAAATTGTGTATTTAATGTGTGGTTATGCACGGGTGAATATATTTTTGAGTATCTGTGTGATGTGTGTTTGTGTATAAATGTATGTAAGGCTACGGGTGCTATTTTCAGGATGCAAGATGCAAGTGCAGACTCAAGCACTAGTTCAGGGCGCTCGTGCACTTAGATGGAACGAGGTGCCGGGGCGGCGGGGGCAAACCTGCGGCAGAGTTGTAAAAAGGGTTGGATTAGGAAGAATAAAGTATCAGTAGGTGTGGTGGGGGCTGTCTCCAATTAAGGCCAATCAAATCAGCTCCTCTCATTTCATTAATAAGCAGCGCGCTCTCCGCCATGACAGTTTCGTAATGGATGGGGAGCATCCTGACCAGCTGTGCCAAAATAGCTTCTCCCAGGAGGAAACAGATGTCATGTGTTGTGATGCTATGTATTCCATAGTCCCCATGGAGTCCCTATGAAGATCGTGAAACACAACAAATGACTTTTAATGCGTCTTCCTTCTCACGAGCGTGTTTCTCTCTTTCCTGCAAATTCTTTGAACATGATAGGTGCAGAAAAGACTGTGTGATATGTGATACGTTTAAGTCGACGCCGTCACTTTAAGTGAATTTCGCCCGTCTGGCCTGCTGTCTGCGTACGGCCGCCGGGACGGTAACTCACCTGACTTGACTCCGTTGTCACCTCCGCTGACCAGCCACCACTGAGATTGTCCGTTTGTTTGTGCACGTCCAGGATCAAACGTGACACCACCAGAGTGGTTTCAGTTGGAACTTCTCTCTGTCTCCTCCGTCCTCACAAGTCCTCTGAGTTGGACTACACCTTGTTCACCATTATTCTTATTCAGCCTGTGACAGCACCCTGTAGTTTAGGCCTATTCTGTCTATTCTGCCTTATTAGGTCGAATGGTCGTTCATTGAGATATTGAAATCCCTGTCACCATGTCGTTTCCACGCATAGACACACGTTGACTGTTTTATGTTAGACAATGGTTCACACAGTAGTCAGTGATTAAAAGTGATTAAAAAGGTTACGTTCAGTTACAGTAGTCACTGGTGAGATGATTGAAAGTGAAACAGGCCAACGCGAGATATGAAATGAGATAGCACTTTATTTATTGGTCACGAAAAAAAGAGTAGACAAAGTCAAAAGTCAAAACGCCTAACTGAATAAAAAGAGAAAACAACAACTTAACAAGAAAACAATACAACACAAGTGGGGAAAACAGGGGACGTGTGAGTCAATATACATACAGTACATAC
>OMKK01035586.1:6330-18731 GCA_900302305.1 Polymixia japonica | reverse complement strand
TAGAGAGACAGAGAGAGAGAGGTGGGGAGAGAGAGAGAGAGGGAGAGAGAGAGAGAGAGAGAGAGGGAGAGAGAGAGACAGGGAGAGAGAGACAGAGAGAGAGACAGGGAGAGAGACAGAAAGAGAGAGACGGAGAGAGAGAGAGAGACGGAGAGAGAGATAGAGAGACGGAGAGAAAGCGAGACAGGGAGAGAGAGAGACAGGGAGAGAGAGAGAGAGAGAGGGAGAATAATTGTCTGATCCAGGTTGAGAACCACCTCCTGTCTGTTCTGCTCAGTATTCAGCAGCCGTCGTCCGTCTCTCTGTTTAGCTGCTGTTGGGAGGTTGATGCTGGCTGGCTTGATACATCCGTTCATTGCCACTTTTCTTCAAAAGCACAGCGCATGGAAGAGCAGCTTTTCTATAGTCAAAAACCAAAGGCTGTGGAGAAAACCCATTCAGCTAGTTCGCTTGTAAGAGGGAGACCAGCTATAACGCTAAACAAATCTCTTTTTTAAGTCGCTGTTTAGCGCTGCTTAACATTGTGCCCATTTTAAATAGGACTTTATTTATTTTTTTATGCAATGTGATGCGTGAGCTTCAATAAAGTTGTAAACAGAGTGGATTTAGTGAGGTGACGGATCTGAGACAACAGAACGGAACTTCTGGTCGTGTTTAACAAACCATCTGTAACAAGAGGAACCCACTTATTAGTGCTAATAACTATCGGTTCTCTATTCCCTCCAGCATCCAAGCCAGGTTTTACATCACATCATAAGTATTATTAAATGTCGTTGAAAAAGCTATAATTGAAACGGTACAAAGACTCCGCAAGACGATCAAATGTGGATCGGGAGTCGGATCTTACTGTTCAGTAAAATGTTTCCCATCTATCGCAGCTAAGATGCGTATGAAATTGTATACACAGGGGGCACAACTAAATCCAAAGTCATTACAATAAACACCGTCAATAATCTTGCGTCAACAGTTTATTTCCCAGCTAATATTCATACTTGTGGATTCAGCTGAGCGCCAATGAGTTGACAGGTCAG
The DNA here is from genome assembly GCA_900302305.1 of Polymixia japonica. Taxonomy (NCBI): domain Eukaryota; kingdom Metazoa; phylum Chordata; class Actinopteri; order Polymixiiformes; family Polymixiidae; genus Polymixia; species Polymixia japonica. Next base: position 17,700 of record OMKK01035586.1, on the reverse strand, counting down.
TGAAGCATATCAAACTTCATTTTGTAAATGAATGCAATTCATATCGATACATAATGATGTTTACACTTGATTCATTTGCAGAAGCATTAAGTGGGACCCCGTTATGATTACAGTGGATCACAGGCAGGACTGGAGAAGGGAAGTCTGGCAGGCGCCGTGGGGAATCAGCTGTTCCATCACTTCTGGTTCTCCTCCATTGTTTTTCTCCACAAAATATGCAGATTTTTTGCAAATCAAGTCATTAACTCCAGTATTAAATTAGCACAGAGTGCTTGCAGACAGCCTAAGTGCTGATTATGGGAACAATGGGCTGTGGACACCTATGGGTACTCTGTGATTACAGCCTGCGCCAAGCAGGCAGGCACAAGCCAAAACCAGCACCTGCTCTGTGAGGTGAAGTGTTTACTCCTTATTGTATGGGAGAGATTGGGTGGTTGTTATTTTTTTTTCCAAACTGAAGTTCCATGGGTGTGGACCTAAACTCTAGCCACACAACTCGTTAAAAAATTAGCTAAATTGAGACCGGGGATTTGGAGTAGGCCTTTACATCGCACGTTTCTGATGCTAACTGCAGCAAAGCTATAAATCACTCGTCGGGGGAAGGTGAGCTGAAGTGTAGCAGGACTGCGTAGCACACGGTGACAAGCAGATTAATATACACGTCAAGGTAACTTGCTGTCAACACCGCCTCCGTAAGATAGCCTGCGTATGTTCGTCACGCGGAGCTTAACGCGATCCCTCCCCGGTCTGTGTCGTCGGACCAAAGGCCAACTCCGAGCGACACCGAGCCGCCAGACGACGTTTCGGCCTCGTATCCTCCGGCTCTTCACAGACGGGAGAGGTAGGACGATGAGTTATGGAGCTATCAAATAGTTTATCAAATCCAAACTCTCGTAGAGATGAACCCTGAGATAACCAACGGGGGGAGATGAAGCTTAGCGTCTGAGGGGAACCTGCAGCCGTCAGTCAGTCCGGTCCGGAGTTGTACCGAGTCGGGATTAGTTTGCCGGCTGTGTATTCAAATATGATTTTCCGACTCAGCGAGCGCACTTGGCCTCCTGCTGAAGTCGATTATAATGGGAAAAGTGGAGTGTTTAAAGAAAAAAAAAAGGAAAAAGCAAAAGGCAGAGGCGCGAGCGAGGCGAGGCGAGGTAAATACCAGCTTGTCGCAGTCATCCAGCCGTCCCCTCTCCGGCTGCGTGGGTGTGTATGGGAGCGTGCGCGCAGATGTGCGCGCGCGTGAGTTGGCGTCTCGACGCGGCCGCGGTTCAACAGCTATTAACTGAGAGGAAAGCGCTGAAAGGATGCTGGTGGCGACATCCGAAAAGAGCAGTATCTGAAGATCACGTCATCATGAGGAGAAGCCAGCTAGACTGACCAGTCTACCAAGTTTACTGAAAGAGCAGAAATGTGGTAATTGGAAAGCACTTTATTTTATTTTTTTTTATTTGTTTGTTTGTTTTTATTTATTTATTTATTTATTTATTTATTTATTTATTTATTTATTTATTTATTTAATAGCAGCTATTCAGCTTTCCAGCTAGTTGTGCATAACTCTTGCCTTGCCGATACAACTAAAACCATCGTTAGATGCAGAACGAGTCACAGAATACCGCGTTCAGTTTCCTTGTATCATTTATATTCTGAATGGATTTCAATACATTTTAGTCCTCTTTCCTCCATTCCTGGGCTATTTCTCTGTTGTGCATAATCCCTGCAACATTTCCCATAATGCCCCTGAATTTATGTCAGTTGGGCCGAGATTTACAGGTGGATCTCAGTGGCACAAGAGTGATCAATCTGGCTGAGAGGTAGGGAGAGCCGTGGTGAGGAAGAATCGCCGTGATTTATCGTCTTTCTTACAGTTATTTACTACGCTTGTCAAAAGCGGCCGGATAGCAGGTAACTCATGGGAGCATCCCAATGAGGGCAGAGGAAATCAAAGATAGCTAAAGTGTAATTATCTGAGAGAGAAAGAGAGCGAGAGAGACAATGTGTAATGAAATCCTGCGTTTGAGTCAATATGCGCGTCTCCACAGTCAGTGTCTGCAGTGAAACACAGAAGGTTCAATAGACCGAGTCAGAGGCCATGAAAACATTTTGTCTACAAACCAAACTTCAAAATATTTTGTTGAGGATGTGGAAGAAGCAATAATGTTGATTTCTTCATCTCCCTTCGCGCGCTCGTTATTAAAACTCAGAGGAAGAAATACATGAAAGCGTCGGGAAGTGTAGCGTTCAAGGCGCAGTCAAGAGAACAATCAATATTCAACAACACTCTTCTGAGATGAGTCATTCGCCTGAACCGCAGAACTAATGATCCAACCCGGATCAATGGGCTGCCGTGAAAAAATTCACACTGTTCTTAACTTAATGCACATCCTTGAAAAACAGGATGAATATTTCATGACTGCGACACAAGCTCTGACACCTGACTAATGTTTTTGTCATTATATTCCTCTACGTTCTAGTTATTCTACACCAGTTCGAGGTCTGGCCTGTTCAATATAAACAACTTTTGAAACGCCCGCAAACATACACATGTTAAAGGAAATGGTTTGTGCTCCTTTGACCTCTCTAAGAAAACACGTGGGCAGATCCAAGCGACCCAAGGACAGTCTTTTATACCTCCAGACAGTCTCATCAGTATTATATAGTATATACATATATATATATATATATATCCATGGATGACTCAGAAACATCAAGACTCTAATCTCCTTTTGGAAAAAAGACTCGTCTTTATGAAATACTGCTCTCTGTCCAAATCAAGATGTCTGTTGAACGTGTCAGACGGCAGCATGTCCATCTATCATGGATGACAGGTACAGGACTTCTGAGTTCAAGACTGGAGAGACTCACCAAGTAGATAGAGAAGCTCTACTTGTATGAATGACAGAGCATAGCATGATATTCTGGATTTCTCCTTTCACCGCGTTTCATTTCTACGGACACAGTCCTCATGAGGCAAGTGCCTTCACGTCTCAGTTGCCTTTTGCTAGGACGGCTAACACATTTCAGACCGCAGCGGTACTGTATTTAAAACACGATTTGAAAAAAAAAAAACGTTTTCATGAAACGCGGAGTGGAGTAGTTCTGCGTCGGGGCTCGTCGAGTGCGCGGCGGTCTCCTTCTCATTTAATGCTGTATTACACCGTGGGAAAGGCCGCGCCGATCCAGGAGAGCAAACTCTCTCGTCCTTTCGGAACGGTAAACAGCCGCATAAAACGGCCCTGTGCGCCGCGCGCGTCAGAGACGGGCAGATTCCTCCATTGTAACAGCCGTGTGTGTCGAGTGCGATAGCCTGACCTTTTCAAACAGAGCCAACGCACTTCAAACAAAGGGAAGAATTCAGACGGAAAAAACTCTGACCTTATTTGAACTGATATTGAAATTTCGGGGCCATTCCATCAGTTAATTTAAAATCCACATCAATCAAACATTGCTTTGCACTTGAACGCTCTCCGGGTTGTAGTTGAGTAATGAACGGTGACCTCGCGGGAACCTCAGCATAGGTTGCACCGATTCTACCTGAGCTCGGGTCATTTTCATTTCCTGGAGTTAATTAATGCGCAAAACGTATTCAATTCGGCGTGTAATATTAACAGAAAAATGTCAATCGTTTTCCTTCACAATTGACCAGCTCATGATTTGAATATCACTAATCTCTCATACACTCCCTGGAATTGAAATGTACATAACCTCGAGCCATTAACATCCATATGCAAACCACAGGAAGCCTGCTTTGATAATGAATAGCACTGTCTTCATGGGGAGACCACGCTGCAGGTAAATGATTAAGAACACAGTGTTTGACCGTGCGCTAGATCCTGCTGTTTTCTTCTCCGGGGCGAGCTCTTAATTCTCATGGTGGGCCCGTCATGCTTACTAACTAGACCCTAACCCTATCCAGGAGAAGTAAATTGAGAAGATGACAAAGGAACAGCCTTGGACTCTGACTGGTTTAGTCTGGACGTTTCCAAATGTAAAAAAAAAGTAGCGTAATGCTCTGTCAGAGCAGAATGTTCGTTTTGATATCGTCTGTCCTGTTCCTGGACAATATATTTGAATTAGCTGCTTAACTAAAAATATTTTTTTTAAAAACAACATATGCCGCATCATGGATACAATTATGCCAAATTCATGTTCATGGGTGGTACCAGTGGAGACTGAACCCTTAACCCTGACAGTGTCGGTACCACGCCCTACCCATTGAGTTGTATAGGACCAAACTATTTATTCTAATCTCTGTATGCCGTAACACCCAGCTGAGCTCATCTTCCTCGATGCCTAACCTTCTACAAAGACCAACAACCGACCAAAGCATTGTTCCCCCAGCTGCGGTGTGTCGACATGAATAGACATATCAGCGAGGTCCATATGTACTATTTTTCTTCAGTAACATTCCAGACACAATGTGCAAGCCACTGCTGATGTGACAGCCATATCCGCCCGTGTACTATTTTCCCTGTCTTTATCTGCTTTCGTTTCTTTCAAAATCAAAGCCAACTTTTTTTTTACTTGAGAGCAAGATGAGGTTTAAGGCTTCAACTTATTCATGTTATGTATCAACTGATGCAGACGTGAGTGGTGTCACTAATTGAAACGAATTTATCTGAGTTTCAGGAGCAGGACCACGCCTCAACTCCTCCCCCTCCTCCTTCTACCAATCAACTACCTTTAAAAGCTCACCTGACCCTGACACTGTGTCCCTTCCAGGGCTCTCGTACCCCTCCCTCCCTCTCCTTCCTTTCTATCACTCATTCTCCACCACAGGGTCTTCAAAAATGGCCGCCCGCAGCGCCAATTCCTTCCCTCCTATCCCCCTCCCCCCCAGACCAACAACGCACCCCGGCCAACAACATCTCACCAATCTATCTATCAAAATAACCAATCTATCAATCTAAATGCTCAAAATCCTATCCAGTCGATGGTGTGGTCCATAACTCGTGAATAAACAAGCAAACAAACAAACAGATCTATAGACAGACAGTTAAACAGACAGTTTGACAAATAAATAATTACATAGATACATAGACCAATGTATACATTAGCAGACAGACAGACAGACAGACAGACAGACAGACAGACAGATAGATAGATAGATAGATAGATAGATAGATAGATAGATAGATAGATAGATAGATAGATAGATAGATAGATTCAGGATAGTTCTTGCTCCATGCATAAGCCATGCTGTGTATGTTAAAGGGGTCATATTTTGCTCATTTCAGTCTTTATATTTATCCTGGGACTCCACTAGAGTAGCTTTGCATGATTCACAGTTCAAAAAATGTATCTTGTACTGGCCCTTTATGCAGCCCCTCTGTGTCTTAGCTCCTGTGTCTTTAAGGCCCCCCTCCCTAAAAGCCCACTTTCTTCTGATTGGCCAACATAATCTTGCTGGTGGGGAAAGTGAAAGCAAACTGTAAACCTACTAAGTAACATATCATTTCGTCCTTTATTGGAAATTGGCGACTTCTCCAACCATACATGTTCGAGCTCGAATCTGATTTGGAATATGATCAATAGTATCAATGATCAATAGCATCAAGATTACAATAGGACGTCTCTGCTTGGTGTACGTGTGGGAAATGCACTAAAATGCAACATCTGCTTATGTTACAAAGGTAACATAACTACTAAAATGTTATTCTGCTGTCGCCAAACGACTGTATAGTATCTCCCTGTCGGTTATAACTATAGCTATAACTGCCCTGAACAGCAGGCCCCGCTAATCTGTCTGTCTGCTACTGCATTGTCTTTGTCACTGTTCTCCACTGTTATATTTAGTCGTATGTTGTTACTGTTGTTGTTTGTCTTGCGATGTGCAATGTTGTCCTTCTCTGTAATGTACAGTCAGTGAAGACGAATTTCCCTACGGGGACCAATAAATCTAATCTAATCTAATCTAATCTTATAGTTGATTGCTTATTACTTGAAAAAATGTCGTCGTAAAGACGTGCATGCATCCTCTTTCCCTCGTTGTCAGCTCATGCAGAAGGTAGAAAAAAACGTTTGAAACCTGGCGTTCAGAGCAGTCTGAAGCCTGAGCTTTTAGCTCACAGGGATTACTTTATCATTTGTTTAGCTCATTTTTTGACACGTTGGACACGTTGAATATGAACATCCAACATTGTAACATATTATATATATATGTCAGAAAATACGGAAAAGCATAATATGTCCCCTTTAAAGTGGAGCTATAGGCAGGAGGTACAGCGTGTCACAACATCTTCCAGCTCGCACCAGATTGTCATACGCCCGCCAACATTACCTTCATCCAAGAGCATTACCCCGGGAGCGACGCCCGATCAAACTCACACGTCTTTTGCCATCCAAATCATGTTACACTAATAACGTTACACAGCCAAACAGGCTTACCGGATTACAACCTTCTCCGGAACCTAGGAAGTGTGCTAAAAACAAACATGAAAAGGATTTGCGGCAAGATTATGTTGGAATATGTATGAGTCACTTATCATGCAAAAGCAAACCTTAAATCCTATCTGCCAGGTTATTGGGGAATATTGATATATGCAATTCAGTGCAATAAATATGGTTCATTTAGCTATTTGTGACCTCCTGTGAATAGGCTGTGCTGATCTGAATAATATCCACTTATCCCAGCTGGATGATTAATATTGATAATGCAAAGGGCATCCAGTTAGCCGTTCACAGGAGCTGGCATGTGTTCCTTTATTTATTTTTTATTACATTTTTTTTTTCCATTCCCAATTACAGATAGCAACGGTGCTTGTTTAGCCAGTGCTAAATGCCTCCAGGGAAGAGGACACAGTTGCCTGCTGAGAAAGTGAGAGTCATTTGTTATAATTTAATATTTATCTACTGCAGGAGGCCGACTTATCAGACGGAGCTAAATTGAAAGACGACCAAGCATGGCCAGACCGAGTCAGCACAAAAACGGAGGAGAAAAGCCAGCGGTGATGACCCTCAAAGAGAGAGTGAAGACACGGGAAGGGAGAGGAAAGAGACAGCTAATGTGTTAGTGTGTAAGAGAGAGAGAGAGAGAGAGAGAGAGAGAGAGAGAGAGAGGAGATAGATAGAGAGAAAGGAGATAAGGGAGAGAGATAGGGAGAGAGAGAGAAAAGGAGATAGGGAGAGAGAGAGAGAGAGAGATAGGGAGAGAGAGAGAATTACATATTTAACAGAAAAGATGAAATTACATTACTAAATCTGTTAGCAAGAGTATGATGATGGCGACATTAGATCATGACTCGACCATCTCCGTGCATCTAACGAATGGCTGAGATTTAATTAGGCAAAGACATAATGACTTGTCTATGCATAGATGAATCTCACTGAAAGAGATTTGATGGGGACTGAACATATGACAGCTTGCCCGCAAAAGTCTCCCCTACACCTACAATTATTACTAAAAACAATAATAATCGAATGCAAATTATGCGACATGATAACAAATAGATACATTTATACAGTCTTACATTTACAACCGGCCCTTTGACGGCAGCCATAATGCTGATGTGGCCCGGGCTGAAATAGAGTTTGACACCCCTGCTCTGGGGTAACAGTCCTCTGCTGTTAGTACTACTAACAAGGACCATTTACATGGGCGGCCTTAGGAGTCTCTGTCATGCTAGATGAGATCAAAGCAGTTGCTATGAAGCACTAGCCAGTGAACTGTGGATTTTGACGTTAAAATGTCCGGTCCTTAGTTCTGATTGGCTGTACATGTTCAAACTCATAATTGCACACTTCCTAATTTAAATATTAATCAAACGAATCAAAAATCATATGGTACTTACGTGTTGCTTAGCAACTACACTGTTATTAAAAAAATATTGCGTAGAGAATGAATGACATTTAATCAGTATAATTTTTATTTAATTATCATTTATTTATCTATATAATAAATTTGAAGTTGTCTGTGTGTGTGTGTGTGTCTTTAATGCACACCCACAGCCCAGTTCAGACCGAGCTGAACATTTTGCACGGTGTTGTGTTATGATCCGGGGAAGGTCACGGGCAGGTCAAAACCCAGGCCACGCCCCCATAAAATGACTACTACGCTCGTTAAATATTGCCGCCACTATCACTTTAGTTTTCTTAAGGATGCAAAAATTATCATCCGTACAGAATTGCCATCCTTTTACATTAACTCATTTTACATGTACACAAAAATATTGCTTTGTGGCTATTTAACCTGGGCAACGGCGGGTACATTGCTAGTTTACAATAAAATAACATTTGCATTTGGTGTTTTCACACGGCGTAGCGCCACCAGCCCTCTCAGTTACGGTAAATTCACTGTTAAACCGAGGCCTGGTTACACGCTATCAGTGTTACATATCGCAGATGGGAATAGGAAGGTTTGAGGGGATGATGATGCAGGTCGTAGGGAAACTGGAACAGAATGGCAGAAAAAAAAAAAGCGACTAAAACCATGACAAGGAAATGGATGCGGGTTCCCAGAACTTTGATGCGATGTCCTCATTCCACAATAATATGCACTTTCTCACGTTAACTCATTTAAACCAATTGCTGGGAATTGCTGCTTTGTTCCACATAACCTATATTTTTTTATGGAGTATTTGTTTCTAGTGGGATAGCACTGTTGTTACTTCTGTATCATCAGACCACTGATTCTTTTTACATAAATGAAGACATGAATAAAATAACTAAAAGGATACTGCATATGCCGTTTTATTTTTATAGTCAGCAATCATTTTATAATCTGTGTGCAATTATTTTAATAGCGGATATCCCATTTTGGAATGAAACTCTTGAAATGCAGAAGTCTTGGATGTTAGAGCACAGTGAGTTGAGAGGTTAGGTATGTTCAGATGTTGTTCAGTGTGCTCAGAGTAAGTGTGTATTAGCCTCAAGTCAGGCAACACAACACTGTGTCCATGGTAACGTCACAGTGGAGTGATGACTCATCTGTTTGGTAAAACCCCCTCGCTCTGCTCCAATATAGATCCTGAACTTATTGTTTCGACCTGGGACTTCAGAAATCACTTTCAGCCACGGTGAATCTACTTTTAAGCAAATCCAGCCTGTCACGCAGGTCAGTGATTTAAAAATATCTTAGATTAAATTAGAAAGGGGAAGATATGTACATCCCTTCAGCTCACACGGTACTGAAGACTAGGAACAGAAGAAAAGCTGTTGGTTATTGCTCAGGCAGCACCGTGCCCTTCCTCTCCTACTGAGTCAGTTCTGTCACCTAATCCTATTTACTCTGCTATTTAGCTACGAGAAGATCTGCCCCATCTACTTCCACCGTCAGTAGTCGCTGCCCAGGATCAAAGACAAGAGTAATATCACACTACATTAGGCATGATACTGGTAGAATGAATCCTGACCAAAGAGAAAAGTGGAATGTAGATTTAAAAAACACAAGGGAAGATAAGCTGGTAATAGAGAAAATATAGGACCAGCTGTATTTCTGGGTATTTGTTTATCTATTTGGAGATTGAAATTGTGGTTCCCTGGTTTCTGTTGTTCCCTTGGGTGTTATTATATTATGTATTTGGGGTTTTAGATTAGATTAGATTAGATTAGATTAGATTCATCTTTATTGTCATTGCACAGAGTACAAGTACTAGGGCAACAAAATGCAATTTACCATCTAACCAGATATTGCAAGGTATATATGAATATGATATATTAGATGAAGTGGGTATATATACTGAAATTAATAGGATATGAACAGTATGTAAGGCAATAAATATGTGCAAACAGTGAGTAGTATATGAATATGGATATACAGTAGAATATGGATATATATATATACACTACCGGTCAAACGTTCTAGAACACCCACATTTTCCCAGTTTTTATTGAAGTTTAAGCAGTTCAAGTCCAGTGAATAACAAGCAACGGGCTGTTCTGCAACAATGGAAGTAAATGAAACCTTGAAAGTTGATGGAAACAATTCCTACAGGTACCAACTGTCAAACACGGAGGAGGAAGCGTGACGGTCCGGGGCTCTTTTGCTCGATCCAGAGTCGGCGACTTGCGCAGAGTGACTGGCACCCTGAACCGAAAGGACCGTTTCAGCTGCATTGTGGGAGGAATGGAACGGACTGACAAACTTGAGCTTGAATAGAGCCGTGATATGAACCCTTGCTGTGTCACAGCTTCCTTTGGGAGCGATTCGATGACCCAGGTAAAAACAGCGAATAAAGTGCAATTCAAATCAGCTCAGCCCTGTTTCTGTAGAAATAATTCAAGTGTTTCTGTGTGCATAGAGGAAATGTGAGGAACTGAATTATGATTGAGTTCATTCAGCAGCAAAAGCATAAACAAAGAGTCTGGTTGGCGACCGCTACAGCGATTATACCCTTTGCTGCCCCCAGCATAACAATATACGTATATAACTGTACTGTGTCATTCCATTGATCCATATTTATACTTTGACAAAACTCGTTGAGGAACAGACCAAACTAGGGAAGAACTGAATGTACCCAAGTCACTACATTAATGAATAAGAAACTCAAAATGAATATTGGACAGTTATAACCCGCCGCCTTGAACCAAGACAAAAAAAGCCGACCCTTCGTATCTGAGGGCTTTAACATCACATGCTTTCCCCAGAGCTGCGCAACACAGATAAACCCTTCAAAACTCTTGAAATGTGAGTGGGGCCCCGATTCCTTTTAGAGAAAAAATAAATAAAAAAAACGTTAATGATTCGGAAGATAACGCGAGGCTTAATTATTTTTTCATTACGTGCCAGTGGAAAAAAAAAAAAAAAAAAAAGATTATTCCAAAACTAAATATCGCTGAGACAAATGTTGGTAAGTTCTGTTTCTTTTATTCGTTTTCATCTTATTCAAGAGAGAAAACTCCAACATGAAGAGACAGCTGAATGATAATAACAGCCCCGAGGCTTTTGAAATTATATATGAACTCTTCCATTTGTCATCCGTCGACTCGCCCGGCTCTGTTGACGCAGGTGATAACAACAACCCCTCCCCCGCGCGTCGCCCCAAAACAGCAAAATTACCATTTTATCAACATTCAATCGGCGAGAGAGTCCAAAGCAATGCTCCGGCGACGTTATTTCTCTCTGTGAAGATTCACATTAAATTGAGCGGCCTCTGGCTAAACATTTGCCTTTTGTCACTTTGGTGAAAGTCATTTGTTTCTCCTGTCGAAGCATCAGATAAGAGCGGAAAGTCATTTTTGCCTCGCGCAGCCGGCGTTGCAGAGCCGACCCGGGCGATGAGTCGGGTACCGGGGGGAGGAACGCGCGATCCATCACACGCCGCGTTCGTCCGTCCTCCGTCAGGTGTCGGGGGGCCCTGCCGGGGGCCGTGCGGCGGGGAGCCGACTCTCGCTGGGGGTAAGTGAGACTTCTATTGTGCGCGGCGTACTTAACGG
>OMKK01035585.1:32498-50946 GCA_900302305.1 Polymixia japonica | reverse complement strand
CCTGTCTGTCTGTGTGACTGGGGTTTTGGTTGGAGGGGTATTCGTGGCCTGCGGCAGTGCGGAGCATGTCTTGTGAGCATCAGTGTGAACAGCGGAGGAGGTCGTAACGTGGCCTCAGAGGCGGGGAGGGGGTTGTCTTCAGACCTGTTGATTAAACTTCGGGGTTCTTTTGTGGGGTTTTATTTTCTCCCCTGTTCTATTTATTGTTTGGTGTGTGGCTCACTTCTGCTTTGAGATGCTGAATCTGGGCTTGCAAGTGTGTGTGTGTATGTGTGTCTCTGTCTCAGTGTCTGTGTCCGTCTTTATCTATGTGTGTCAGTAAGGCAGGAGAAGCGTTTTCATACGGTAGGCCCCCAGTTCTGGAAAGAAAAGGCGTTGATTTGCTGATTTGCTTTAGTTGAGATCAGTGGCTGACTTCACGATGGCCCTCTCTTGCAACATTGGAAAATCTCTGTCTTGGCTTTGAATGAGTCACATGAACAAACCAGTGTTGCTACACTGTGTACTAGTAGTCTAGTACACAATGTGTGTATTATTCATCTATTCACAGACTAAACTATTCAACATTTCTGCTGAGTGGCTAGAAAACAGAAGCTGCCCTTGTGGAACTGGGTCATATCCGCCTTTACTGAACTCCTGGAAGACTCCACTTCTAAGGATTATTGACACTACTGCAACTGGTTGCAGTAAAAGGTTATGTTATGTGTGGTAACCTCCTCCCACTCTATCTAATGCCAAGTGCAGACATGAGAACCATTCTACCCACTGTCAATCACCCACGGGTCTTCATAACCACTTGATATGCATTGGTGGTTGAGCTGGTCACCCTGTAAGCGGCATGACTCCTGATGGATGCTTAGAACGACCTTCAGGCCCAACAGAACAACCATGTTTTGTTTTTTGTTTTTTTTAATTCTGTTTTTTTTTTCAGTTGTGGCTGTCTGTCATTGTCAACGGCTACATTAATGCAAACAGAGAATGTTGCCTTAGACTTGTACATTTCCTTTTGGGGGGGGGTTATAATGTAAAGCGTCCATATTTGTTGCTTTACAATGTTGCAACGTCTTCTGTGTTCCCAATGGCCTTACTTTATTCTTTTTTTATTCTATGCATAAAACTTGTCTTGTGTGTGTTTCAATGAGTTGACTTTTGTTTTGGACACAATTAAAAGAATGTCCACCCTTCTCTGTCCATCCCAAGGCTTTCCCAGCTACTGTGATAGTGAAGAGCCTGAAAGCACCTATGATATTTCACTATTCCTTTGCTTCTCTTTTGCTACAAGGCATTAAAATGTAATGGGATTAAAAAGAAAAGAAATCTAATATTAACCTAGCGTCCAGAAGCACTGTTGTACGGTGTTGCTTCCCTGAAAATAAGGGTAAAACGTTCATATCTCGATTCTGCGTTTCAATGCTTTCAGCTTTGGTTTTTCCTCTGTTAATGGCAGTGGGTGTGAAGATAATTTAATATTTGTATAAAGTTTAATTTAATTTTACAGTGTGTATATAACTTTCTAATTAAAGCTTTCTTTTGAAGTGTGTAAGATGAGGTGTCATTTATTCAATCCTGTGTCTGACTGTCGAAGACCATACTGTTAGCACACTATGATCATTACAATCATACTGACAATATTAAAGTGGCAATCTCGAAGATCTCAAGATTTTCATTTAAATAAAGGTCTGTTATATCACTATATATCGCTGAATGAGGTAACACAATGGTGATTGAGCCTATGGCCCACTGATGAAGGCCCTTGCATTTGTAGTATTATTAGTATTAAGATCCGGGTATCTGTGGCAACCTCTCCACCATGCATTCAAATTAGCGTTAGTGTCGTGTTTTCCCTTTGAAGTGAGGTCCAATTACGCACCTGCAATTACCGCTTTCGCCACATGTGCCGCCAAACACAACGAAACGGAGATCTTCGAGATTGCCACTTTCAATAATATACATATGATTTTTCCGCATTCATACGGAATTCCGGATTTTCCGACCTGAAAATGTGACCCACGTGAATCATCCAGACCAGACGTTATACTCGTATAGGCTTTTATGCAAAGTGGAGAGGAAATCTGGCAGGGAGTGACATTTCGGGTTTCAAACACCTGGTTTTACTTCTGGTTTTATTTACAGACACTAGAGGAAAATGGCGACAGATAATGCCTAGATAATTTATGAGGAACTCAAATGAAAACAGTATATAATAAATAATATTCACTGTTTAGTTGAGGTTAGTTGGTTGAGGTTAGTATGTATAAAAATGTAAATGTAAAATGTAATGTATGTTTTCTTGCTTTTTTGTCCTTTGTCAATCACGTGTGAATATAGTGCCTGTGTTGCTTTGGGTGGAGTGTCTGTGTTATGCAGCCTGTAAGATCTGAAACTTATTCTGCACATTATACCACAGAGAGGAAGAGGAAGGTCTGTGCGTACAGCGCACTACTCGCTGGCACTGCACTTCATCACCTTAATGTTCGTCCGCAGCCCAATTCAACTTTTAGGATTGGATTGTTTATATTATATGTCAAACATTTACTAGTACAAAAGGTTAAAGGTTATCCCTCTAATTTTTTTTATGTTTGGGGGAGGGCGGAAACCCGAGTGATGCTGCATCCAGAGAACAGACTCTACATCCGACCTCGCCCAGGTCTTCTTCACTGTGATCGGGTGACATCCAGCGGCCGGAGACAGAAAACACACATTTATTTTTTTTCTATCTTGATATTCCTGTTCAGAAAACAGGCACCATTTTGTGTGTGTGCTCGACCACTGTCTGTTATCGTCACTGTTTAACAGAAGAATTGCCCACGGAACAAGCGAAAGGTATGTTTACAGCGTTGCAATTATGCGATAGAAAGTGATTGTAAGTATTACGCACCGCCGGACGCACATGATGCGTAATTCTGCTCATAATGAAAAAACGCTCCAGTGATTCGACGCTGTTAAGTTGTGCACGACGACAAGGCCCGACCAGTCTATCAAAACGAGACAGGCCAGTCAACAAAGGTCACGTTGTGGTAAAAAATCTTATGCTTTATATTATTCTTAGGTGGTAAATTAATGAGAGTTTAATGTCTTGACGTCTGTTTTCAGATCAAAAATGAGCGGCTGTCGTATTTTCATCGGCCGGCTGAATCCTTCGGCCAGGGAGAAGGATGTGGAGAGGTTTTTTAAAGGATACGGCCGCATCCGAGATATAGACCTAAAAAGAGGTTTTGGATTTGTGGTAAGTTGGATATGGATGCACTGCGTCCGCATTTAAGGGGGGGGAAAAGACTAACATGGAGAATTTCACCCCTAACTGTATTGGTGTCTGTTATGCAGGAGTTTGACGACCCCAGAGATGCTGAAGATGCAGTGTATGAACTAGACGGCAAAGAGCTTTGCAATGAGAGGTAGGGAGGTCATTGATGGTACATTAGAGGGCGTTGCTTCTAAACCCAGTGATGTAGTAGTGGTTGAGGAGTAAGTATATTGTGACCCAATATTCATTTGTGTTGTTGGTGGGCATGCTCCAGATATACAGAGCAGTGGTCACCAATCATGTGCCATGGAGGGCCAAGAGTACACAGGTTTTCATTCCAACCAAAGACTAGACCAGGGGCTGGTTTCACAATGATATTTTAGACTGGTCTGTAGTGTTAGGCCAGTATTCATTTTTCTCATAGATTAGTCTAGTTAAACAGTTTCAATAAAGACTGACTAATTGTGAGCCAAAGTCAGATCTGAAGTCTGACTATTTGTTATATCTAAGCCATAGTCAAAGTCTATCTTTGTGAAACCGGCCCCATGTGATATCACTGAATAGCACACCTATAACTAGAGAGGATCATCTGGTGTAGTGATTGGTTGGAATGCATACTTTCGGCCCTTCATGGCACATGATTGGTGACCAGTGATCTAGAGACTGACGTGCACATACTGCTCACCTGCATGTAACATCAACCCTCTACTACACACTTGTGCATCCAAATACTCTCATGGCATGTTTTCCCTTTTTTCCAAAAGTACATGTCATTGTATACACGTCTTTTTGTTCTGTTCTTCCTAGGGTGACCATTGAGCATGCCCGTGTCCGGCTGCGTGGCGGCCGGGGCCGGGGAGGCGGAGGTGGACGTTTCCCTGATCGCTATGGCCGAGGCTCCCAGGACGGTCGGAGGTACGAAAGTATTCGAGACATAAGTTGTATGACAGAGGGAAGACAGCTCAAAATTGGCAGTCAGGTTTTCATGGAATACAGACCAGTAAGGAACATATGACAAGTTGTATCTCAAACTCTAACGTTATATATCCATTTTGGAAAGGGAAAGAACTGGAACCTTTTTGGTGGAAAGGGGCTAATAGTGCTCTCATCAGGGTCCTAGCTGCCTCCTACCTGTTCTGTTTTAATAATCGCATGGTTTGATAGACTATAAGACAGGAAGTCAAAACAGTGTTTGACCACCTGTAAAAACGTCGGGTGTTTACAACTCTGAACTTGCCTAAACATGGAGATTGCTAGGCCTGACCTTACTTAACATTTACTCGGCTCTTAATGCTTGCTGTTAATGCTTGATAGGCTTTGAGTGTGCACATATCAGAATTGGCATATTTCAATATGTTTGGTCGAATCAATAGCCTAATGAAATATAACTGCGACCTTGCGACAGCTCCACTGGCCGCAGGGTCTCATACAAAAAAGTACAAAATTATTTTATATTATATTCCTTAATAGTTCTTGTGCTGGGATCACCAGTTGATATAGTTGTGTTTTCAGGAATCATGAATATGGACAGGTGCTGCACACTGGTTGGCTCTCAGTCTGTTATCATTAGAAAATAATTAGGTTAAAAATGATTTAATATGCTACAAATAGCTTTTTATGTTTCTAATTCATTTAGGATAGTAAGGCTACCAGGTGCACTGTGGCCGATTTAGTTCATCTAGAGATAACGTGCAGATTTTTATTTTTTTCCCATCGACCAATCGATTGGTTGAAGATTAAGTACAATTTCAGTCGACTAAGATTTTCTTTGGTTGACTACAGCCCTACGTTCTTATACATTCTGTAATTGGGATCATTTGTAGTTAATTAAATTATAGTTCAGAGGACCCCCTGAAAGCCCCTCATGGACCCAGGGGGTCCACAGACAAGGTGTAATAATGACAACTGCACTGTCTTCCTCTTTCCTGTTGATATGCACTTTCGTGAACATGAGATAAAGCACCATAAATTAAATTTCATCAGATCAACAATCGTGATCGTGTGTAAGTTGATATTGGATACAAACAAGGTAGAGGCTTAGGTTAGAGGCTCAAAGCATCTCTCCTCACAGCTGCTAGAAAGCCTTGGCGCTTGCCATCAACGTGGCTAATGTACGCTTTCAGTCCCTGTTCTGAGGCCTTGGTACCTTGTCCATAGCCTGACATTGCCAGACCACTTCTCAAATGCAAATTTGTCTGGAACCTCTCAGTTCATTTTTGATTTCCAAGGGGCGTTATCAACGGGCGCAGACCAAAATGCCTCTGGACGGGATTGGGTAGACCTACAACCAATCGGAGCAACGAAACGTGGATATACTTGCTCTGATTGGCAGAGCAGCATCAGGGGCAGCCATCTTGGTTCTCTCCTCTGTACAGTCATTGTATCAAACTCGCCCCAAATTAGTTAAACAGTTGTGATTGGCCTGGCCAAGGTCAGGCCAGGTGGAAATCTGTCTGAACGGTGGGGCGACCAGATGCGTCTGCCAGAGCAAATAAAACACCAACTTTTAACAGTCTGTTGATGTCAATGTTCTGTTGATTCCAAAGTCTCGTTTTATGTCTTCCTGCGTTGCAGTCGGAACCCTCCTCCGATGCGCACTGAGAACCGTCTGATCGTGGAGAACCTGTCCTCTCGCGTCAGCTGGCAGGTGAGTCCTCCCTCACACACCCTTGTAACCCTACATGCCTGTAACAAGCCAGCCTTTCAAAGCTGCAGCACCTCTAAAGTTAAGTCACCTGCAACAGTCGGCCTCAGTCCACTTTAACATGAAACCGTAGCATTTCTATGTAATGCAAAATTATACTATTTCTATATGAGAAGCAGAATGGTCACTGTGGACTGACGGCTAATGTGTTTAAAAATTTACATTTATTTGTTATGATCAGGCCATTTTGTTTTATTTTTTTTAAATTTCAAAAACTGTCAGTGCTCTTATGGCTGCGTCTAATGCAGTTTTAATTACTGAGAGAAAGAGCAATAGCAACAAAAACAAAACTTCATTTGTTCCTGTTTTCAAAAATTTTAACCAATTCTTCCACCCCTTTATTTGCCAGCCTGACTGACTGTTGTGTCGTATGGAAGAGCTCGCTTATGGTGGAGTTAACCCCTTCTGGGTCCTTCTGTCTGGGTTGAGCCTGTGGTGTCAGCCAATGTGTCCTACTCCTAGTTGACGCCTGCTGGTCATGTGAGCGCTCGCTCCCCCCTTCACTCGCTCGCTCGCACATGCCGCTCCCTGTCGAAGGTGTGTGCGACGGCGGGCAGGCCGTGGCCGAGGGCGCGAGAGAGAGAGAAAACAAACAGAGTGGCAGAGAGAGAGGAGAGGAGAGGAAAGAGCAAAAGAGTCGATGGTGACGATCATGGTGGTGGCGTATTGATCGATGGTTCGTTAATTTGAGAGGCTTCGATCGATCGATATCTCCCCCTCCCCTTCCTCCCCCCCCGCTGGTGTTCCCGCACACATCGCGAGCGGGAGAGAGATTGAGTTCCTCCCAAGGTGCCCGAGGATAAAATCTGCTGAGGTTATGGTGGGCTAGGAGAGCCTGCGGCCCATCCCAAAGGGGTCGCTCTCAGGTAGTAGTTTCCTCTCTTCCACCCTGTTCACTCTCTTTAATGAGGCGGGGTGCCGAGACAGGGGCGGTCCAGGCGCAGAGCCCTGTGCCCTCCTAGCCAGGGAAAATGGGGCTCTTAGCGCCATCTGCTGCCCAGGCGGTGCCTCTGCGTTTCATGCAGATGTTATTCACCTCTCTGTAGTTGTAAACAACAGCAGGTCCAAGAATCTCGGGGCTGGCCACACTTATATTATTCAGCAAAAAATTTGCCCTGTCTGGTCAACAAATGGCATAGTAACCTGTCCAAATTTGTTTGAGCCATATCCAAATTGGTGCATGCTTGAATTTAATTGAATGTAAAGCAATTATACCTCCTTGTTTTGAAGGTCTTCCCTGTTTGATGGAGCATGCTCTCTGAGGTTCTTGGACCCTACATCTTCCTTATCTGCAGTAGCCTGTGTAGTGCTCTCAGTATATCTAACCGTCTCTCTCTTTGGGTCAATCAATCATGTTTAAATGACTCAGCCTGTGCCTGTGTCATATACTGTACCTAACTTGAGTGGTGTTCACATGTGTAGGACCTGAAAGATTTCATGAGGCAAGCTGGAGAGGTGACATTTGCTGATGCCCATCGCCCCAAGCTCAATGAAGGGTAAGAAGAGAGACATTCACCTTGTCTGTGTTGTCATTAAAGGATAATTCCACACGTTCTCGACCTGGACCTCATTTTCCTATCTTCCCATCATACCAGTCTGCTCTGACCACAGATTCATCAATTGATTTTCTATGCTCATCCTGCAATAATGCATGTCTGTAAATGGATGTTATTTAAAAAAAAGTATAAAATGGGTTGTTTCGGTCCTGCAAGCTGATTGGCTTACAGTTCTACAGTGACGGTAAATCCCATACAGTAACAGTAAATCAAACTTGATTGTTAGCTAGGCCTACTAGACATATATACATAGTTAACATTACGATGCTAATTTGCTTACTAGCATAACTAGCATTAGTGCATTATGCTATTTCTGTGGACTATATTATCTGACAAAAGAATACTTTATTATTTCAATGAATTTGCTAATTAAAAATAATTAATTACTGTCACAGTTAAATGGGGTAACAACACTCCTTTAACCATGACTGTATTCTCGATACAGCATAACCTCTTGTTGTCATTTTGATGCTATCTTAGCTATTCTCTTGGTGCATGAACACCAGCAGCCAGCAAAGAGAAACAAGGAAGTGATGCAGCAATGGTCAAACCTGCATCAAAATTGTACTAAACAGGCATGTCTTGAGATATTTTTAATAACATCTATTTACAGACATGTATCACTGCAGGATGAGCGTCACTGTTTTGAAAAGGACATGTTTTGGGTGATTGTGGGGTTTTTGGAGTTCGGTATTGCCCCAAAGGATAGTATTGGAGTGTAGCGAACCCAGCCAACTCGGAGCGGAAGTACGCTATAGCGAAGCAATCAGTAAGATTTTGGTCGGAGCCGATTGATATGACGGGAAAAGATAAGAAAACAGGGTCCAGGTAAAAAATGGCCGGAATTCTCCTTTAACCAACTTATTAGTATATTGATGCTACTCATGTGTCTCGTTAGAGTTAACGGCACCATTTGAAAGGAAGTTGCAAGGCAAATTGATAATGCTCTTTATGGACGTTAAAGAAGTTGGATCATATTGTTTTCTCTTTGTTTTCTACAGGGTGGTTGAGTTTGCCTCTTACAGCGATCTGAAAAATGCCCTTGAGAAACTGTCTGGGAAGGAAATCAATGGCAGGAAAATCAAGCTCATTGAGGCAGCCAAGAAGAGGTGAGCCGTCTGCTGTCCATCTACCGAGTCCATTGACGGCATTCTAGAGAAATTAGTCCTTTCTGGTTGATGTTGTATAATCTAGCTAATCTAGCTGCTAAAACTCCACCATGTTCACTCCTGGAAGTGATTTACCAGAACCTGTGTTTTAATGTTTGTTTGTTTTTCCTCCAAGGTCAAGGAGTCGCTCCCGTTCCGAGAGTTCTTCCCGTTCCCGCTCCCGCTCCCGTGGCCGTTCCCCGTCGCGCTCCCCGCGGCGCTCTCGATCCCGCAGCCCCAAGGCCTACACCCGCTCCCGGTCCCGCTCTCGCTCCCGCTCCCCCAGCGGCTCCCCCCCCGCCTCTGGCTCTCCCTCGGCCCAGAGAGCCAAGGAGCCCGCCAAGCGCTTCTCTAAGACCAGCAAGTCCGCCACGCCTCCCTCCCCTCCTCCCGCCCAACGAGCCTCGGCCTCGCGCTCCCGCTCTCGCTCCCGCTCCCGCTCTCCATCTACCGACAGCCGCCACTGAGAGTACAAGAACACGCGTGCACACAACTCATGGTATTCTCATTACATCAGCCATTTTCTGTCATTAAGGCTCATTGTCACGGTTACTGATTACTGGCATCTGCAGTTTAATCGCAAACACCTGTCGCTACCATGATGGCTGAACGATGATGTGGAACACTAAATTCACTCAGTCATGTAAACACCTGTTCAGTTCCATGGAGGCATACCCTCATTCACTAATCAAGCTCTACGTTATGGAAACACCTCAAGGAGGCACGCTGTGTTCCTCAGCACGGCTGCATACAGATTGTCAAAAAATGTGACTTTCTTCCTTCCTTTTTGACACTTTTGCTTATTGTTGCTGGTGAGGTCAAAGGCAAGTCGGAGAGGAAGAACTTTAGACTTTTCTAATGCTAGCCTAATTTCTCACTTCCCCTTTCAGCTCTGTTGAAATGTGTCCGCTCTGAATTTTTTTTTAGTTTTTTTGGTCCTACCATGATGAATGATGATGTGGGAGTTTATAGCCTCTTGCGTTTGCTTTGTTTTGGTCACTAGTTTTACTCGGATGATTAAATATTTTTTTGTATTTGTCCTCCAAGCCTCCACGAATCCCCATCAGAGACTGGTTGGCAGCTTCAATGTCATTAACTATTTTGTCTGATCATGCCTATGGTTAAATTTTTTTAGTTAAAGGCTGAGCTGATCATGTTAATTACATGAATTTGAGGGGTTTTTTTTGCTGTGACTGTTAAGTTACTGTTTTTTGGGGGATGAGTGGGGGAATTTTTGGGGATAAGATATAGATATTCAGTTCTGACACTTTGAAATGCTGTTGCCTACATAATGCAGTTTTTATTTTTTTATGCATTGTATTGAATGTTTCGATTACTTTAAGGGGGTCTGTGTAAAGCAATGTACTTGTTTTCTTTTCTTTTTTACAGTGTGTAAGTGTGAGTCCAAGAAGACTGTTAGTACTGTGACTAATAGTGACTAATGGTACTGTGGTTCAAATGGGTAAGAATATGTAGACATGAGTTTGGAAAATAACACATTTTGTACTGTTATGTATAAATTTGTTTTCAGTGATAGATGGATGGATATTTGTATGGTATAGAAAAAAAATAGACCAACAACCAATAAAACAGTTTTAACAAAATACATTTTATGTTTATCAGTACTTAATAGTCAAGCTTTCACAAAGACAAGGGACAAGTTTTGAGAACTCATGAGAACTATAATTTTAAAATATTTGTGGTAGGAAACCTATATTACAGTATTGTACAATATTTACTCTCAGCACTCACAAAATAGATATGGTAAGACCATAGACACAATTTTAAGGTGCTACTGTGATTTGCTGTCAAGCCTAATGCCATACTATTCTCCTAGCTCAGTGGCTCAGAATCATAATTCTCATTTGACAGCACAAAATGGCCGCTGTACACTTACAGACCTTGTAACACAGCCTATCAAGAGAGTGCACACTGATGTACAATATTCCAGAAGGCTCTGTGAGTCCCATCCATCAAACAGTCCCGTCAGAGAGCTCCTTAACCACCTCCAGAGAAGTGGTCGCTGGCTGGTACATCTTGTCTGCGCGGTAGGAGAGGAGATGGGAAGGGATACTATGGTCAGACAGTAGCTTTTTTGGGATGACTGACAGTTTTGCAGTATGCTGCAAAATATAATCTGGAGGTTACAAAATATACATAGTTTTACACATTCACTTATCCAACATCTAAGATCGCTGAACTGACCAATTATCTGATTTATTAAAATACATTGTGGTGTGAACGATATTCATTATTGGTTGTGCTAGCTTGCTGAAATTTCCTTGTTGATATATTAAATTGCAGATTAGACTTGAGCCTACAGTTTAATTATTTTGTGAAATGTGTGTATGTATGTTTCATTTAAATGTACGTTTTAGTCGTCTAAATATTTCCATAGTTTGAATTACCGTCATGGGTAAGAGGTACCAATTAGTACAGTTCAGCTGCAATCTATGACAGTCTTCGGCATTATCGAAGACCAAAAACTAGTCTTTGGACAGGATTTAAATAGCCTGTATTTTTCCCTTTAACCTATTAGAAACGGACCTAATTCCCTATATAAAATGTATCTAATCTACATATCAAATTCAGTTGTCAGTATCGCCTATTTGTTGTCAGGGTCAACTACCTTTCTGTTTGAGCCTGAACCTCTGGTGACACCTAAACAGCAGGATGAGCACCCCAGCCTCCAGCAGCTGGAAGGCTATGTAGACCATGGGGAACAGATAGAGAGGACCTATAACTCCTGGTGGAAAGGCCACCTTCAGAATGGTGGAGCACAGCTGAATGTTCTGACAACCTGTTTCCATGGCAACAGTCCTCCGGCCCCTGAGGAGACAGGGAAAAAAAAAACAGGCTTATTCATAAGTCATGGAAACATAAAGAAAGGCACATGATTATTTTATGTGCCGTGACATGAGTAATGGTACATTAATAATGTTCACAGCCAGAGTATCTATCAGAGCTGGGATTTGAAAAGCTACTGAAGAGCTCTATCCAACAGACTTGGATTAATCAAAGTAGCCTACTACAAAAGACATCGTTCACTCTCTCCACCGCGGGTTAATCGTGACTTACGATCCATCAAGTCTGAAGATGGAAGAAAGGATGTATCCAAAGGTGTAGCCTATGAGGGGCATGAGAGCAGCGATGGCCATGAGGGAAGGAGACAGCACTGTCAGGATGGAGCCACCAACAGCAATGCTGGCCATGCCTCCGATGACCAGTACAGCAACCATCATGATAGACAGGCCCACCTGGGTACAGTGGGGGAGGGGCAGAGTCAGCCCAATGGATTGGATATTCATCGGGTTATTTTGGTTGACTATTGTTGGATTTATGAGGGGCAATTGCGGAACATCCATGGACAATAACCATCATTGGATAATATTAGTAGCTTCAGAGCTGTTCTTTTTGCTAAACCACATGTGAGGTCTCCATCCTTCAAAACTAAACTATTATTCAACCAAAATGGAATTTCACTCAGTCTAAATTAGATATTTTGGTTCATTAGGTCTCAGATCAGCAACCCATAAATAGCCAACACACCTTCATGTCCTCCTTACTTAAACATTCCAACTACACTGCAGAAAATATTACAGGCAGCTGGATTCGCAAGATCACAATTTCAGAATCACGATCACGAGAATCCATCTTGTCAGGCTTCAAGTTAATGTGATTGTGGTTCGGACCAATCTGCGTCCTATGAGGAACTACTGGCAGCTAGGGGCGTGGTTTAGCCCGTGATAGACGGTGATAGACAGATGGTTCATCCAATCACCTGCCAAGTATTTTTTTGACAGTGCCTGCACCCTGCATTTCCAATGAAGACTTCCCAGATGGTTCTGTGTAACTAACCATCTGCCGTGTCAGGTTATCTTAAAAATAATTTAATCTCTCTCCTTAAAACTAAAATTCTGTTGATGGGTGATCGTTTCACTGAACTAGAATGCCTAGACTCATTCTGTTTCTTTTAACATAGTGATGCTTGTTTCCCAAAAATTCCTTAAACAAGTACAACTGCATTGACAAAGAAGTAGAGTTATCCCAGCCCATTGGCAGAATTTAAAATTTCGATTTGAAGAATTAAGTTGAGAGTAATTGACTGGATACTTTTGCTATGTAAACCTCTAACACTCATGTTTAAGCCCCAACCTTGGTGATGGTCTTGGAGTACTGTGGTCTGTAGTAGTTGATGATGATGCCGATAGCGCAGGGTATCAGGGTTATGACCAGGGCCAGAATGATGTCAGTGTAGGGCACAGCGTCCTCCAGGTTGGAGAAGCCCTGGCAGTATAGGTAGAGCAGCAGGGGCATCATGCCCAGCGCCAGCCCAGTAGAGCAGGTAGTCATCACAATACTAGCAAGCAAGAAAGACAGACACCAGGTGAAAATTAAACCGTACAGTACAGTACATTGTTCCCATAATTCAGGACTGAATATCCCCTTGAGTAGCATAATGCTGTAGCTTGCCAACACTTTACAACTAGGTTTATGGCCCCCATTCTGCACCATTATATAACAACAGAGTTGAGCAACAATCCTAATGCTACAATAAGCTAACATGCTAATACCGTCAATGTAAAGCAGCAAATAATCTTGAATGTCTAAAGAATGACTCCTCCTTTGTCTGTGAACAGGACTTGTTTATCTCTTATTTGGCAAGCCAACAGAAGAACAACATGGTTAAACTAGACTCATTAACTGTAGGTAGACAGGTCTCTTCCTACAGGAAAACTGGTATCTGTAATCTCAAAGGTGAATTTAAAAACTATGTTTATCAGTCTTTGCTGAGCGTTTGTTTTGTATTGATCTACAAATAACACAATTCAATCAGTGTCTTAACTATGCTGTTATTTTAAATATTACAAGAAAACAATGTAGACCTCAGGTCTGCTGTGAGCACTTCAGTGTGTTCATGTCACTAGCTCTCCTGTGATTGGCCCAGGGCCAGTCGGTCAGGCCATGCTAGACCAGGGTCAGATAAGATACACATGGATCTGATAGAGATGGAATGCCCTGAGTAACACAATGCCATAAAGAACAGGTATGTTCCTTCTCAGGGATCCCAGGTGAAATAGGAACTTAATGGGGTGAATGACCGGGTGGTTAAAATTAAAAAGACACGTGACAAGTTTATTAAGGCCTTATTATTATAATGCCCTCAATTTGGGATTTTTATAAAATGGTGCAGTGGGTGGAGTTAGGCTCAGACCTGGGGGCGGAGTTACACTTTAACAAGGCATTTTGGTGATTTCTGATGAGCGCAGAATACATTACAAGACCATTCATTTCTTTGGCCACCCATCCACTGCAGGTAATCCTCTATGGAAAAACATGTCAGAACATTGCAGTGTGTGTGTGTGTGTACCTGAGGTTCATGTCCCCCTGCAGAGCCAGGGCCAGGAGGTTGGAGAGGCTCCCCCCAGGACAACAGCCACAGATCAGCACTGCCACAGCCGCTACTGCGTCCAGCTGGAATACCTGGAGCACAGCAACGGTGCCCATGTATCGATAAGAAACTGTCTGATACCGATGTATGACATGTTATGGATGATGATGATGTTACTGATAGCAATAGCAATATTTATACTGAAGCAAATGTTCTGTTGGTGTCAGACCAAGTATCAAGTCTCTATTCATGAGCACAGGAGTATTGTTTTAATCTTGCCTACGGGGTATTTTTGTTAAATGGAAGCAAACAGTGACAGACAATGAAGCTCAAGCTCCTCTCTGAATAGCTTGTTAAGAGGATACTTACCTTAGCTAAACAGAAGGCTGTGAGAGGCATCACACCGTACTGGGCCACCACCGCTATCACCACCCCCTTGGGTTTCACTATGTGCGCCTGGAAAGGTGAAAAATCATTCTTAACACGGCACTTCTGAATATGCAGCTTTATTTCATCTTTTGGAGAATGCTTTTGCGAAATGAAACAACTACTCAAACTGAATAACCAAAACAAATGATACCTTTTAAGGTCCTTTGAGGAGAAAATGATCACACTGTTATAGACTAGACTGTAATTATCTCAGACTCATCTTATGATCATTTGATGAATGCCAGTATCTTTGGCAGATCCATTCACAGTCACCTTGATCTTGGACACTTCCATGGTACATCCCAGCGATATCATAGTAATGAAGAGGATGACAACCATCGCTAAGCTGATGGCCTTGTCCATCAGCGGTGATATCGGAGACGTGACGACAACGCTGCTGTTGACAGCCGTGACGTTCGTGAAGTAGCTGTCATTTTGCAACAGGTCTGAATGAGAGAATAGGTCCTTTGTGTATTCCATGGGACCTCACGAGTAGGACCAGTTCTGGCGTTATTATGAGTTACAAACCTGTATAGAAACAGACAGACAGACAGACAGACAGACAGACAGACAGACAGACAGACAGACAGACAGACAGGCACGCACACACACACGCACACACACACAGCGAGTGAATTTCTTAGTGTCTCCCTAAAGTTCTATTGTTTCATCATCCTTTGTAATAAATGCAAAGTCTGTGTCACACGTACATGCTAAGTCATGTGCAACACGTCTACTCTCCTCTGTGAGTCTACAATGGATTCAGAACATAACATGAATTTGGCAGCCAGCAAACCCCGAAACCCTTCTATTACAACCCCTAATCCCTTTTAAGTCATGGCTTGCCCTTTGGGTCAGTGCATTAGGATAGCGTATGCCTTGACAAGATATCACAGGTTGAGTGGAGCTAATGTCTCGGCCGGTCGCTGGTGGAGAGAGGGATTTGAAGTTGGTCGGTGCAGCGTGCATCTATTATCCATAAACTATCCACGATTACACGCGCCTTCATCTAAGAAGTGGGGCAACATTACACATGTTACATTTCCCTGCATTTTAAATTCCATTATTGTGGCATGGTTTACCAATAAGCTTAAAGGGGACGTATTAGTTTATTCTTTCTGGTTTAAGTGTTCCAGTAAATATGTCCTTGTGTCAAACCTCTTCATCTTAACAAATTCACCAGCTCATATTCGCAGCCAAAACTCTTTTTGGCTCAGGTAAATTCATGACTTTCTAGAAGGTAATGAAGCCAGACTTGTTTACAGCCATCGATACTTTCAATCAGAGATTACCAGAGAGCACCATAGCACAGGCGTCCTCGTTACGGCATTGCCCATTCCCATAGTTAGAATTGGTCATTGTTTTTGTATTCTAATCAAACATGATCACAATAGTGGCCCTGATCTTGTCCAGTTCATAGATACACATTAAAAAGTCCTGGAATGTGAACGTTTGACCTAATTGTGTAGATTTATTCACATTAAGAAGCGTATTTTACCAATAAACTGAATTTATCCTTTGAAATGTATCTTATTTCTGCAATCTCAGTTCCACTCTGGCTCAATCTGGTTAATCTGTATGACTAAGAAAAGGCGCTTGGCCTTTGTTTTCCTACTACTTTGCCCTTGTTTTGCTTTGATGCCAGGCTACCCACCTTCTCCAAACCCTAGTTGACAACCACATCCTCCCAACATGCCCATGCTGTGAAAGCAGTGCAGACAGTTTATTCACGCTGTATTTTTCATATCTATTTTGTGTTCTCTCGTGACTAGAGACGCCGTATCACATAAGTAGCCTAGATCCCCCTGGACAACTCCAGTGAATGTTTACTGATTTATTCGCTACTCTCTACTCTGGAGGTGAGAATTGTACACCCATTCTTTGGACCCCTCTTGAAAAAAAAAAAAAAAAAAAAAACCTGAGTGGGTACCACACAAAAAACATTCACCCCTGGTCTGAGTGCAAACATGACAGAAATTAAGTCAGTCATAAACTTTCCTATGTTACAGAACATATTTTATAAGTTGCATTACCTTGTGGGAGGGAGGCTCCTCTCTTCTCTTCTCTCTGAAACAAAATATCCTCCCTGGCATGTTGTCGCCTCCTTATATTACTCTATGTTGAAATATGGCTAATTATTACTGTAAATATCAGTAGAGTTGGTACTATGTCCCACTCACCTGTTCTTATCAGTGCTTTGCTTTGGAGAGATATCCAGTTGTAGACAGCAGGCCACTAAGACGGGCCTCAAGTATAACATGCACTGTGGAGGTTTACAGGAAGTTGTTAAACAGGAGTCAACATACTGCACAGGATAAATGATGTTTCTGTGATTATACCAAATGTTCATACCATACCATGATGAATATGAAATATTTGTGAAATAAGATATGCTAAAATATTTTATTTTATTTTATTTTGTTTAATGTTATCTATCTGTATTTAAAGCTGCTATGTGCACGATTACTGTTATTTTATGTTGAAGTAACATAAAAAGACTGCATGCTATGCAAAGGTTCAGTAAGATATGATCTTCAACAAGAAATGTCTGAACTTAAATAGTGCAGAATTATATTGCAATGCACTATGATGTACCTCATAATGAACCACTGCAAGACCATCCATATTCAGACTCTCAGGTCTTGACACCGTCATAAGACACACCCCTATAATGACAGGTGAAGGCAAGTGAATGACCAGAAGCGCCATCTAGTGCAGACTTCTGACCTATGCGGCTTGCTAACAGACCAGCGGGGAAAGTGAGATAGTTTACAGCCGGAGAGCTCTACAGTTTTAGCTGAACTGCTTTGGTAAAAGTGAAAGGATAGCAGATATCTCAAACAAAACTATGCCATCATGAAAACAAAAAGGGGTCTTTGTGTGATTATGTTGCCCAACCAGACATTGGTCTTTACAATAGGCCTATGTATTATGAGCATTTTACAAATCATGAATTGACATTAAATGTTTGTCTTACTGAATACGTTTTCTGATTATCTGCTGCGAAGTACAAAGATGCATTTCAAAGACGATAGCCCACATACACCCCCCCCCTCTCCATCCCCCTTTCATAAGTCATGCCTAGACAACAATGGTAAGAACAAAAACATCCCCAACGGTGACTGAATGCGGGGGACTCTTCCAACGTGGTCTGCGAAATGCTGCGAGGGACAAAAGGAGGGCATTTTAGGAGGTTTACCAGGCCAGCCCTTTAAGGACATAGGGGGGGAGGGGAGGATGCTCTGCCTGGACTGATCAGCCTGGCTATAATTACAGGCCAGTGGTCGAAATGCCTGGGCTTTACTACCTTTTCTGCCTCCAGCCCCCGCCTGCGTCAACCACAACTAATCGATGTCGGCTCCTGACTAGCTCTCTGCAGCCTGACTACCGTAGACTGATGGGGTGATAAAATGGATCGTAACTCAGTGTGGCCTGGCGGGTGGGGGTGGAGGTGGGGGCGGTTTGCATTAAGGACGGGGGAGAAACATAGAAGGGAAAAGCCCATGGCCTCCCTCGGAGTTGTGTCATTACAACGTTGTTGTTCAAACATCATCAATCCCTCAAGATACCATGAATGCAACTGTACCACATCAACACGACACAGTACTTATATGTAATAAATGTAAACAGGTATGTATGATTCATATCATATCCACATGTCCTGGTTTATCTTCTGACAAAAGGGGATATACATCTTGTGGCTAAAACCACGTGTTCCCATCTAACTACCGTCCAATATGCCTGTCACACAAAGGTCAAAGAAGATGGCTTCATAGCAGCGGATGTATTTTAAAGCTCGGCCTTATTGTGGTGTCATCCCTTAAATAGGCTATATTGTCACAGGCCTTATTTGTGGTTGACCCTGTTTGTCTCTGGTGCTGCAGGACATATAACTCTATAATATAGAGGGAGGGGGTAAGGAGGGAGGGAGCCAGAGGAATAGAGAGCGAGGTAAAGAGAAGGGGGGCTGATCTA
>OMKK01035585.1:0-23788 GCA_900302305.1 Polymixia japonica | reverse complement strand
CCTTTCTCTCTCTCTCAACCCCTTAGTCTTTCTCTTTGACTCTCCAGCATTGGTATTTACTCCCAGCAACGTCAACAATCCAAAACCCAAAATGAGGCAGCTTGGCTACTTATGGACTTGATGCTTTTTGTACCCTTGATAATAGTCCCTTCTCCCCGGGTCCTGTGGGGAGGCAGAGGGCAGGCCAGGCGTACTCCTCCAAGCACTGCTATATATATATATTTTTTTTTTGTTTGTTTTGTTTATTTTGTTTATTCTTGATAAGAAACCTGTTTAGAATTTACACACATGCCTAGATGAAATGTCCTGGAGAAGTTTACCTTTTTAAGAAAACAAAAAAAAAACATTTGTAGCCTACTTTTCCACTAAAGAATGTGAAGACGCTTTGAAGCAAATGTTAGTGATACCCACCTCAGGCCCACAGGATTGCAGATGTTTTCCATTTTGACACGTTTGTTAATGGATGAAAAAAAAACAAAAAACCTACAACTCCTTTGTTGAAATTGATGTTTTGAAAAACAGGAAAAAAAGATTCCTGAACTTGTATCGTATTTTGTCCTTTAGCTTTGAACTAGTGAATGACTTTAGGTGGCTGAATACGTTAGGCATCTGTTTTATATATTATAAAGCATTGATTGGATGTTTTCAAGTTCTCTAAAAGTATGTTATGCATTTTGTAGTATTCTCACAAATCATGGGAAAATGCCAATTTGTCACTTGTAGTTTTCCTTAAGGGTATGAAATAGGTATTGAATGTCAAAGGTAGCTCCCTTTTTTCAGTACAAGGAAAACCCATAAGTCCCTGTCGATGTGTTGTGCTTTACACAGTAAAATCTTAAATGTTGCTGAATCCCCCCCCAAGGAAAAACGGAAGCATTTTGCGTGCGTGTCTAGGAAATGTGTGTGTGTATGTATATCTTTTCCATTTTATTTCCATTTAGGAGGATAGAACTGGTGTAATAGGTCTTTGTTTGTCCGATTCCATTCCATGGAAGTTACAGGTATGTTGTACATACTGCCAACAATTGTCTTGCAAGTTGAGGCCTACCTTTACTATGAGACTATAAAATAAACTATTTTATCCTTTAAAATGTTTCCCATCATTATTTAGCTGTTATACCTCAGCATTAAATTGAAGTGCAAATGTAGGTAAAGGTACAATGTGTTGTAGTGTAGTCTATCATGGAGAGAATTTTCAGTGTGAAGCTGTTTCCTGTAACCAGCTGTACATCCAAATTCATCGCTTCCGTCACAGAATATGCATCAGGATTGCAGCCAAACAAACCAGTGTCTGTCGATATATCCACAATGAGAGAAACAGGGCGTTGGGTTAGGCCATCTTTTTGAAGGCTATTTGAAATGTGATCATCTGTATGCTTTCCTGTTGTACTCCTTCAAAGGGCAAACAACTTCAGGTTTTTCTGGTTTGTGTTGATGCCGGCAAGTCTTTGGAATCAACTACTAAGGCATACTGTTGTACTCTAATGTGCAATTATCAGGGTTCTCACTGGTCATGGAATTTCTGGAATATCATGGAATTTTAAACTATTCTAGACATGGAATGTCAGGGGATTTGATCATTTATTGGGCCAAGTCATGGAATATTGTGGAATTTTGTTTGTAGCATGTTTCAATTTTAGTTACTATTTATCAAAATGTAATATTTTCCACGCCGTATTTTTCTTTATCGGGTTATTTCACGCATTTCTCGTATTGCGTGAGTGGTTGTTATGGTTACTTGATTTTTCAACACCCATTTATCCTCTTCTTGCTCGTCAACTGCTCAGCACGGTGGCCTGTTTTTCAGTTCATTATAGGTCATGGAAATTCAGCTTTTTAGTCAGTGAAAGTCATGGAAAAGTCAGGGAATTTGACATTTGACTTGAACCCTGAATTATGCAACATTTATCCACTCCATTTTTGGACCCAATCCCAGGAAGCTGAGAAGTGGCTGTTTGGCGGGCTTGTCTGCAAGTAGCCAAACTAGCCAACCCACTTACAGCCGTTTGCTTTTTAATGATAATGATTCTGCAGTTAACATTTTATGAGATCTGCAGGCAGGGCACTCCTGACCTTTCCAAGTCTAGCCTAAAGACCAAAGGTGACCAGGACATTGCTGTCAGGCCCCCAGGCTTTGGAATGTAGGCTGGCCAAGTCAATGTCCTTTTTAAAACTACTAAACTACATTTAGAGGTCCAAAATATAATTTCTTTTTACCCATGTTATTTTTGTATTTTCACTGTTGAATTCTCAAGTCACCTTGTTGTAATTCATATCTGTAATTTTGGCCTCAGTCATTGGCTTTTGTTTGTTTAAAGTGGCAATCTCAAAGATCTCCGTTTCATTCTCTTTGGCATTTTGGCGGCACCTATGGTGAAAAGTGGTAATTGCAGGTGTGTAATTGGACCTCACTTTTGAATGCATGGCGGGGAAGACACCCAGTTCTTAATACTCATAATACCGCAAATGCAAGGGCTTTCATCAGTGGGCCGTAGGCACCATTGTGTTACATCATTCAGCGATAGATAGTGACTTAAGTAATTTATTTATATGAAATCTTCGGAGATCTTCGAGATTGCCACTTTAAATAACTTGAAAAGCATTTTGTAACACTGTTTCAAAAAGTGCTATATAAATAGAGTTTATTTATCATGTCGGTTAGACTGAAGCTCTTCACAAAGTTTTATTTTTGCTTCACATAATGACCTTGAGAAAAGCACGTTGGGCATTGCAAGCAAAAATTCAGTCAAACGCAAATCTTCCCACATAATTCCTCACCTTTATTCAGGCAACCCCCTACAATCCTAACCCCCGTGTCTGTTGAGGGTCGACTATCCAACCGGCACTAGGGCTGGTCCACATCTACACCTGACCGCTGTTTACTGGGTCAAGTTTAATCCCCAGAGTTGTCTGGCTGGCTTGCACAGGGTGACAGCTCCAAAGGTCCCTAAGATTGTTCATCGGCAGAGCCAGAAGCAGCAGTGTCTGATGGTTCCTCAGAGCTGGAGGCTCCATGTCTCTGGCCGGTCACAGGGACAGGCAGCTGGTGAAAGTGTTGCAGGGCTTGGGCCACCTTCTCTGGGCAAATGTTGTAAACCGGATGGGTTGGTGCCTGGATAAGAGAACCAGAGGAAGATAAGATGTGAAATATTGTCATGTTATTGCTGGTCAATTGCGGGTTCGCTTTCACTTACAGTTCAAGTTTATTTGTAGACTACATTTATTTATTTTTACAAACAATGGGGACTCCATTGAAAGGAAACCAGCCCATCCTGTTAGACAAGGATTAAGATCTCTGAACACCTGTATTGTATATAGTGTGATTGACTGGTGTGTCAAAATATTACCATTTCTACCACTGATACATATTCCAACAAGTCAACACAAGTCCATAGGCTCATTTCAAACACAGCATGGAGATACACATCACAACTGAAGACATTCAGTATTGCTTGTGCTAACCATCAATTCTAAATGGCTTGTAAAACACAGTGTGACCAAATGCAAGTGACCCAATGCCTCAAATGTTATTCCACTTGTGCCCAGAGATAGTGCAGTGGATTAATACCCCCCACATCTGGAACCACACGTATACTACTGGTCTGAGATCGTATCCTACCAGAACATTCTCTATGGCCACACCTATCGCTCGTGCCATTGGTCACTTGAGAAAGCTGGGTAAATGTTTCCCCCTAAACATTTTTATGAGCCCTCTGTAAGAGCAAAGTTACCAGACCTTCACCAGAACGTCTGGAAACTGTGGGTACGAGATGACTTCCCCAATGTCTAAAACAAAGACTACTAATACAAAAATGTGAGTGGATGGCCCACACTGCTAAAAAGAAAAAAAATCTGAAAAATGTGCTTGGACTAATCCATTTGTCTGCCCTCAGCCCTCAACTTCCTTCCTCCTGGCAGAGGCTCACCAGTCTGTTCTCCTCCTTGCCGAGGACCAGCTCGTGGTGGAGGTCCATGTTCCCAAAGTGCTGTGCTATGGAGAGGCCGCTCAGGCAGTAACAGGTGTGGTAAAAATCCCTGGACCTGGATGCAGGAAGACAAAGAACAGAAGCTTCAGGAGAACCGTCACAACCCTCGGCTCCATCTTGTCAGGCTTCAAGTTAACGCGATTATGGCCGAACCACATCTGGTTCGGACCAATCAGCGTCCTATGAGCAACTACTGGCAGCTACGGGCCTGGTTTAGCCCGTGATGGACGGTGACAGACAGATGGTTCATCCAATCACCTGCCAAGTATGTTTTGAAAGTGCCTGCCCTTTTCCAAACAGTTTCCAAGGATGACTTCTCAGATGGTTCTGTGTAACAAACCATCTGGTGCGTCAGGCTAGCAAACAGCATCATCACACACAAAGGTTATAGACCTTTTATACCAATCACAGCCTGCTGCGTATGAATGCTGTGTAGTTTTGACAGTCTTCATGTGTATGTGCCGATGGCGTGGTACTGACTTGCCAGGCTTATCCAGGAGCCCTCCTGCTGGGTTCTGACAACACAGGAGGATATACTCCTGCAAGGCCTGCTGCTCAAACATCCACCTCTGACGACTCAGCTCCGATTCCCCTGAGGACAGACAGTTTAGTGAAACTCCACCTTCATGACAACATAGAAAAAAAAAAACAGTATTCAGTACAGGCAGTATTCAGTAATAGTATAGAAATATAGTGTTCTAAAAAAGGTTGCTGGACCCTTTGGTTTCTTTTATGGCTTTGTGAAAACTCCCAGGCAACTTGTGGTGTTTTCTGTGCTTATTTGTGGGAAAAGTGAAAAGCAGCGTTGATGTGCTTGATGACGTTCTTTGATTAGACCATCCGTTTTATTAGAATTGGGTTTTTTTAAGGATGTGGGGGATTTTATGAGTGGAAAGTGAAATTCTAAGCCTTTTCAATAATTTCAGTGAACAGTGGATTTTTTAAATGTCAACCGCATGGAAAATACATATTCCACGGTATGCCTACCCCCAGGGGCAATGCCACAACCATGATAAAAGTACCTTCTTTGAAGAAGGCCCTGTGGAGCAGTGGCAGGAGGCCGGCCTGCCAGAAAGAGTAACAGCCGTCCACCAGTTTGTTACAGCGGCCCTGGAAGCCTCCCTCGAAGCGCATCTGTCTGCTGACCACCCATCGCTGAGGGGACACAGGAGGAACACAGACACCATTTTAATATGACCAACCAACTGACACACCCAAAGACTCCATGGCAGCCATTTTGGATGTAGGCTAGTCATTGTCATTCACCAGAATGACATCATAATGGCAACAACTGGTAGCAGCACATATTAAACACATATTGCAGCCTTTCTGTGTATGATTGTAGTTCATAAAGGGCTACTGATATTATGTTTAAGATGATCATCTATCATACATAGAATTGTGTTCTTCTCTGTAGTAACTTAATCCCCATACATTGTATGTGGCGTGTAGAAAATACATTAAATACAACTCCTAAACACTTGCTCGATCACATACAACCCTCAAGACTTGTACTGACAAAGAATTTCTCTTTTAAATTACTCAGTTGCAATCCTGAGGTCATACAGAACCAGAGGTAGAGAAGCGGAGCATAGAAAGAGGGGGGTATTAATTTTAGCGAAACGGAGAGGAGTTTGCAATATCATTGCCATGGAAACCACTAATTGGAGCCCTTCCAGTTTGTGCGGCGTGGATTGGGTAATTATGGAGTTGGGTTTTAATACCAGCTGGGGTCCTGTCTCTCTGAATGGAGGGAGGGGGAGGACAGTGCTTAGCTTATTAACTCAAGCCCATGAAATCATTTTTGCTGCTGAAGGCTACAGTGTCAGTCGAAAGAAACTCAACCCAGTGTTCCAGAGTGAGGCAGCAAGCAAGGACAGTGAACACCAGGGGCTTACTCTAGCTGTGTTACTCATTAAGGAGCTGGGTGTCTCTCTGAAGAGCACGACTCGGAGGACTCGACTGGAGTCGACTTCCAACAAGAAACATCCAAGGGGGAAAAACCCACAATTGCCTAGAGGGGTACACTCATTCCCCAGCTCGGAGATTCCAGTCGTAACCATGTATTTTATTATTCATTTGCCAAATCAAGGATTCATTTTGTATGTTTATTAAACTGGGATGTTACCTGTGTTTACATATTTCTTTGCTGTCCACGGATTGTAAAATGGTTAGAAAATTATAACTTTGTAATAAAAATAAAAATACTGAAAGCGGTATCATTGCTTGTGAATTAGCTGTAGGCTGCAAATACATGGAAGGCCAATGTGTAGCTAGTGGAATAATGTTCTGAGGGCACACCCACAAAACAGGTACAACACCTACGGTTATTCCAGTAGGTCCTTAATAATGGATGCTGCCCACAGACCGGAGTTGCTTTTCACAAATCCCACTGCGTTGACGCGTTCAGACATGTCCGTGGGACAGTGGTGGAGTGAGGCTGAAGGGATGCAGCAGGTATACAGGCTGCTGTAGATCTTCCTGCCCCGGTTTCTCCCTGGTTTCATCTTACATCCCTGCAGCACCAGCAGAGCTTGCGACCTGGCCCTCCCCGTGACACTAAGGTTAACCTCTGAGACAGAAATACACACGGGGTCGCCCTGGGACATTGGCTCGGGTATTATTCTAGCACATTATTATTATTCTGTTGGTATTGTGGCTAGTAGTCTTGTTTTACACTTGGCTTGGGCAACATATCCTTCACTACTATACAGTTTGATGACAACAGTATGATGGCAGTCAAATGTTTTTGCGACCACACCCATCTCCTTAGAAATAGCTCGACATTTTGGTTTTTAGTTGATTGTTCTTCATCTGTAACTGTAGGCATTGCTAACTGAAACGACAAGGCTAAATGAACTACAAGCCTCCTCAGTTTCAGTGAGAGATGCAACGATAATGCTAACGGCACTAGCAAGCTATGAAAATAAAGGACAAAGTCGTTCTACGTTTCTAAACCTCTTTGTTATGGTACGACAAAAACTGTTATGACCCTTTTAAGGGATAGTTTGGATTCGTCTTTTTAATCACAGGTCATATGTATTATGCTAGAACTGCAGGCTCCTTGTCCCTTGCTACGTGTTAGCTTGTTGCCCAAAGTAAGATTGCATCAAACGGGGGTGTGAAACTGACACCAACAAATTGATCCAAAACGAACCTGAAAAGGGTCAACAGAACGAAACATGGGAATTATAGAAATGCTCTTATATTCATTAATAGATATTTATTTAGTTTATACTCTTTATCATGTTGAATGACTGTGTTGATGTCAGGTTCATAGCCCCGTTTCACGCAATCAAACATCAAATCTTTCTCCCAGTAAGCTTCACTTTCAACCCAAAGAGGGTCTTCATCTGGTGATAACAGTCGTTTCACTTGGGCTTGGAACATTGTGCTGTGATTTTATCACAGCTGTGGATTATTGCAACCCCACACGTGGTGAGCAGCCTATACGGGGATATTGCTTCAGTACAAGCTTTCTGTTCTGATGGCTGACATTGATAGCATCTCTTTAGCTCTCAGGAGCCAAGTAGGAGCAAGCTGTTATTCAGGGCATTGGGTGGTTTGTGTAATCGTAATCGTTTGTTCGGTTGAATAAGCCAAATACGTGGCTCTACTGAAACGTGTTTACTGTGAAAACACCAGTAAGGCTCACCAGTAAGGCTTTAGGATCCAGCATGTGTTCCTTGCCCAGGATGACCATGGCAGCTGTGCCACAGAAGGTGTAGCCACCGTGGGCCTCCAGGCCCGGCACTCCACCCAGACCGCCCTCCCAGTTCTGACACCTGGAGATAAGAGACGGGAAACCCCGTTGAAAACTCATCACAAGAGTCACTCAACAGCTTCTGGATGAGAACAGGGAGGAGTCCGGCCGGTTGTGGAACGGGGGGAACCGGACAAAACAGACAAGTGGTCTCTGTCGCGGGTCTCGTACCTGAGGATCCAGCCAGGCGTGTCCTCAAAGAGTTTGGGCGCGAGGATGTTTGTGAGCGATGCTACGGATGCTGCACAATACGCACTCCTGTGAAAGAAGAGACCCAGGTTGACATGGAGGCGCATGGAGAGGTGGGACTGAACGAGAACAACATCCCGGCAGGGTATCCAGTTACCTGATGCTTAGACTCCCATTCCCATCGTAGACTTCCCTCTAGTAACAAGATAGCCCCTTTGAATCGAGATACACTGGCTCATGTTTGCCCATAACAACCCCACTATGAAACGCCTTGGGAAGGCCTGGAGTTTACGTGAGACATAGTGATGGTTGAACATAGTTCGGCTGAGAAACAGACTCCTTTTGAGAATGAATGAATGAGGAAAACACCTCCAAGCGGCATAATAAACCAACCTGCCCACGTCCAGGGACAAAGAGAGGGAGAAAAGAGCCCACACACAGGAAAACAATCAGAGAGAGAGAGAGGGAGAGAGGAGAGAAAGAGAGGATAGGAAGAGAGAGAGAGAGAGACAGAGAGAGAGAGAGAGAGAGAGAGAGAGAGGGTGAAACCATGGCGATGGCTCTCTCACCTGACGTCCACCTCCCCTCCTACGTGCATCACAAAGGAACCATCTGGCTGCTTCACTGACCACAGGAAGTCTAGCAGCTTCTCTCTGGGGAAGGGAGGGGGAGAGAGAGAGAGAGAGAGAGAAGGGAAACGACGAGAGGTGAGGATGACGAGGCCAAGAGAGTTCACACGCACTTCCACAACACCCGGCTGACACCGACAGTAATGGGATTCATATTGCAGACGTTAATTGCAGCCATTAGCCTGCTTGTATACCACCTAGGCTACGACAAAAACAATCACTATTGCAGGTATTAATATTGAGTTTGAGCAGATAATCGTCATGTTGCACAACATGGAGCGTAAACAATTTGGGCGGATCTTTATGATGCAAACACTGTTATAATAGGAAGGAAACACAAGAGAGCTCCCATTTCTACAAAGACATAATGACACAATACAGTAATGTCCTGCAACACTCGTCGTGACTGTGCAAATAAGCTAAAATAGGGCAATGCATTTCACTTCTAATCAATAATACAGTCCAGAGAAGAGGAAGGTCTTGGATCATTACAACATCATTAGAAGCTCATTTGTGTAAAGCCTTGAAATGTGAATAAAATGATCATGATGCTGGGTAGCAATTGGACACATCGTTATGGAGGAAAGTATTGCAATATAACACGTGGGGTGTGGGGGTGTGGTGGGGAGTTCACTAGTGTACGAGTACGCAAAACTTATAATCTAGGGGCCGCGCTAAGCAAAGAGCACATCTGAAAAGAACGAAATCGTTCATGCTATAGCCTAAGATGCGCCCATAATACTTTAATAGACAACAAAATCTCTGCAATTCCATTGGTATTAAAATGAGACATGAGCATGTTATAGTAAGCATTGGGCATTGTATGTAGGATCATAGCGACTAACTTCCAAAGCACAGTATTGGCATGTTGTGACCTTTTAAGCCTATCTTTCATTTTGCCTTTTATTAAGATTTATAAGATATAAGACTATTATGATTTTTTTCCCCCGTGACTGAACCCACTAACATATAACAATTTTATGCCTTCCGTAACTTACAATTAAAAGTGTACCAAACTCAACTTGAAAGGTCCTTGTTTTAAGTCCTTCATAATAGTCATATAATGGCACAGAGCATCTTTGAGTTGCCCTAAATCTAGTAGTAGTAAGTATTCAGTATTCTTCGGTGTGGTGATACTTGGTGTTGTACAGCATCCTATGGTAAAGTTGTGGTAGAGTGACCATGACTGTGTACCTGTCTATGACGTTATAGGCCTCCTCGGTGCCGATGATACAGAGAGCATTGACGGCGGCGTAGGTGGGCGCCAGGTGAGCGTGCTGGCCCGGACCCCCGGCAAACCCCCCCGCCGGGCTCTGGCAGCGCGCCAGGAACTGACACACGCTGGGGAGGGAAGATCGAGAGTTAAAAATAGACATGAACTGACGCCACGGCGGGGTCAGCCTAAAGGTAAGAGGTGCGGGCTTGTGACCGGAAAAGTTGCAGGTTCAATTCTCTGGGCAGTCTTGTGGAAATCTGGGTTGTGAAAGTGTGTGAGCATCGCACTCCCCTCCCTCAACATTTACTGGTGGAGCTGCAGAACCCCGACGTTGGACCGCTCCCAGGTGTCAGTGTGGATTACTGCATGAGTGTGAAGTAAGACATTGCTGAAAAACAGCACGCGTGCACAACAACCTTTCCCTCTTTCTCTCTCAAGACACAATTGTCTACTTACGTAGACATTCCATACACGAACACACATGCAAATCAGATGTATACAATGTTATCCCAGAAAGACATCTGAGGATCAAGTCAATCAAGTCTTATTAACACCGATGTGGGAGTCGTACGTCCGTCGGAGTATCTGAGGTGAGAGCGACACTGCTTTCTTTGAGTGCAGAGAGCTGCAGAACCTGGTCAGACTGAGGCCAACACCAGAAACTCACTGAGAGCCAGTGGGCAGGTTCCCTTCTGGCTGACGTGGCACAGAGCAAGCCAACACCATCTGAACCACAGTTTCCTGCCTATCCAGCCTCAGTCTCCATGCACCAGTCTGCTGCCCTAGTTTTAGAGCCTTTACAAGTGAAGCCCCCTCACACCCCCAAAGAACAATTCATAGACCTGTGATGATATATTCTGCAACACCCAAATCAGTTGGAAGGGAAACCTAACATGACTGAACCACTGAACAGTGGAGCGCTGAACGGCGAACACTCTCCATTTAAAATGGACGAAGGATAGGATCTGTTGATGGCTGCATATTTGTAAATGCTTGAACAGGGCCTGTGTGTGTGTGCGTTCTGTTGTGTTTGTGTGTACAGCCGAGTGCAAGGGCTTCAGGCTGGCGCTGGGCCGTGCCAGCCGGTGGGTTGGCATGCCTGACGGTAATAATGATTCTGAGAAGGCAGGAGCAGTTGCCAGTGGGTTGGCAACCTGGTCTGACCGTGCTGCTGCCTCTACTTGCTACAGGGTTTGAAGCGCATTACTTTCTAGTGGCAACACTTTAATCACACGACTGACACTTTGGTGGCAATAACTTTTGCCACCAACTTTTGGCACCGTTTGATATTGTGTTGGGGCTGACTAATGGTATTCTGTGTGGCAATATCATTGTGCTTCAGCAGTATTGTGGTAGTAAGCCAGGAGAGTAGTACAGTAGCGTTTGTGCTACAATAACAATAAAACGCACTAAGTGATAGTAATTAAATCAAGTTGTACACAACTTAGCAGTGTGTAGGCTTTAAGTCACCAGCATAGCTCTGTGTTAGTAGACTGGCAGTAGTGTGTGTGACTCACTCTGAGGAGACAGCAGCAGGAATGGGCTCCTCTAGCAACTCCAGGCTGTGAAGGATCCAGTAGCAAAGCCATGGTCTGCTAGCATCCAGGCACTACACACACACACACACACACACACACACACACGTCACGCGATCAGACGGGCATCAGATGACCGAATATAGAAATAAATTTGATAGTTGAGAACAGACAGTCAGAGAGACAGAGAGGGAAAAACAGACCGTCTGCCAGATAGCCAGAGAAGCCAGACCCACAGCAGGAAAACAGATAGTGCAGGGACACATGGCCACGATATCACATCACAATATCCTTCTGGTTTTTGAT
Organism: Polymixia japonica; assembly: GCA_900302305.1. Taxonomy (NCBI): domain Eukaryota; kingdom Metazoa; phylum Chordata; class Actinopteri; order Polymixiiformes; family Polymixiidae; genus Polymixia; species Polymixia japonica. Next base: position 12,164 of record OMKK01035585.1, on the reverse strand, counting down.
GGAAGAGTATCATTTGATGCAAATAAAAGGGTGAAGCGATATCTTTGTTGTGTTTGTAGCATTACGGTGCAGTTTTCAATGAATATACGCTACTCCCATTGAATTTCAGTTACCAGTTCTTTATAATACTGCTTTTAGGTGCATCTATATAAATATTTCTAGGAACAACTATTCCTAGAAACCATAGAACAAAGGCTTGAATCTGTGATGTCATCATAAGTCTGTAAACCAGTATGGCATGCAGATTCAGGATTGGAGGACAAATTCTTTGCTCTCGTTTTAGTAAAAGGGACATGAGTTAGGCTTAAAAAACAACAACAACCAACAAACAAGCCATATGGGAAAACACTTAAATATTTTAAAAACGCTACAATGGATGTAAGGGATGTGATGTAACTGTGTGCCGTAACGTAGGGAGAGTGTCTGTGTACAGCGTCTGAGTTGTGCCATGCCGTTGTGGTTACGTAACGGACACCCCGCATCGCAGACGTTTCAGTAAGTACCGCTCGTTTACTGGAAGCACGGTGCTATACCTCGTAAGCGTCCGAGAGGTGACGCAAGCCCTTCTTGAGATACTGGTAGTGCTGTTCCCGCAGCAGTGTCGGCCTGGGGAGACAAACACAGGACAGGGGTGGGGTGTCAATGTCAATAACTACGATAACAGCTGAAATATAACAGAGAGAAGGCCAACACAGCCTAGAAATCTTAGGGGAAACTCATGTTTACTTGAACAGATGTGTGAAACAGAGTTGAGGGAGGAGGTTGAAATCCTTCCCTTGGTAGAGATCATATTCTTTGGCTTAATTGAGAGCACACTTTCCTAAGTGCAGGAAAGGGCTCACGCCAGCGCTTGTCCTCACTAGTGAAGAGTAACACCAAACCAGAAGGCCACAGGTCAGCCTTCCACAGTAATCCTCTTCCAGCACCAGACTCAGTGATGTCTTTATTGTTTTCCTGGCTTCACTTTGGTGTGTGTGTGTGTGTGTGTGTGTGTGTGTGTGTGTGTGTGTGTGTGTGCCCCTAGTTTATCCCTGCATCTGGAAGCCCCTGCTCATAAGTGTATGACAGTGTCTGTGTCAATGACTACATTTACATACACACTAATATTCCGAATATGACAATATTCCGAATTTGATACGGGTCATGTAAACATTGGATATTCTGAATTAGGCCTTATTCAGAATTTTCCAATTAAGATATGTGGGACATCTTGATATTATTGGGGTTTTAGGAGCATTCTTTGGACATGTATACAGCGCATTTGGAATATGCGTCTCCATTGGGGTTTTTACCGCAGTTTGTGACACACAGCCTCTTGCCTGTTTACAGTCAGCTCTGTGTGTTGTAAACAAACCAACTAGCCAACAGTTTGCAAGGCTGGGGAACAGCTTGAAGAACAGTTTTGCAAACCTTGCAGAACGGTGACAACGAGGGTAAGGTTCCACCACGGGAGCAGCATGACTGCAGTTTGAAAAGGGAAATTAAGTTATTTAAAGGGCGTAGCCGTAGGATGTATGTCATGGGGGAGTTTTACGTTAATCAGAGTATGCACAGCTGCACGGAAATGGGAATATTAGTGGAATATTAATTTTCATTAGCCATGTAAACAGCTTAGTAGGAATATTGTCTTTTTTGGAATAAGGGCAAAAACTATTAGTGCACATGTAAACATATTCACTGTCAGCTGACCCTCCTTTTCTCTCTCTCTCTCTCTCTCTCTCCCCCTCCCTCCCTCCGGTGCCTGTCCTTTCCATGCAGTGGCCTGCTACTGTAGAACTACTGTAATTAGACTCTACCTACACAGTGTTAGTCATAGATCAGCCGGCATATCGTTGCCCAAGTTTTCACAGCAGCACCACAACAACCACAGGCCAGGACCGGCGCTGAGCATCCACGTCCACCCACCTCTTTTATGCTCATCAGCTGGATTCACTGAGCTTTTCAACTCGGCGTGATGAGGGCAGACAGGGGTGTGGGGGTGTGGTGGGGAGTTCACTAGTGTACGAGTACGCAAAACTTATAATCTAGGGGCTTTGCTAAGCAAAGAGCACATCTGAAAAGAACAAAAGCATTCATGCTATAGCCTAAGATGCGCCCATAGTACTTTAATAGCAAAATCTCATTAAAATGAGACATGAGCATGTTATAGTAAGCATTGTATGTAGGATCATAGCGACTAACTTCCAAAGCACAGTATTGGCATGTTGTGACCTTTTAGGTCCATCTTTCATTTTGCCTTTTATTAAGATATTTATGACTATTATGATTTATTTATCCCATGACTGAACCCACTGAAAATACACAGGCACTACTGGTAGTGCGACCTCTAACAGCTGGTGGTATAGGCATCTTACCATGTACTGAATAAAGCATTTCCCCTGCGCTGCATCTGACATTCAGTGCAAAGCCGTTGCCATGGCAAAGGATGAGTCAATCCATTACCAGAAGACTGATAATAACTAATGGCAGAAGCAAGGTGTGTGGGCCGCTTGACACGGCCGGTTCAAAGAACAGCCACCATACATGACCACATCAACATAGGCAAACACCAGATGTTTGTAAACAAATAACAGCCACAGCCAATGAGCTGCATTCATGGAAATTGGTGCCATATTAGCAGGGAACATGTGAAACATCACGTGTACTATGATTAAAATGGTTGCGATTGAGATAGTTACACAATGTCCATCCAATTTTGCCACCTAGGCTTTCCAAATGCGGGTTTTTATTAGACTCAAAATTGTGATATGGCAATACCAAAGCTGAGCTAACTTTAAACTAAATCCTAGGTTTTCCGTATCACGACGGTGTCTTACTTTTAAGCGGGGTGTATCACCACGGTAACTTATGCTGAACACCTAACCTGCTTGGAGCAGTTTTTGTTCAGGCTTTGTGATAGAAACACATTAAGCGACCAATCAACTCCCTTGAGAAATTACATCACCATTCATTGAGGATTAGATGCGCAGAAATTATGATTTAAAACACTTCTAAATTTGCTCAATTTAGTAATTGTGGTATAGGCTACTTACCGTTCATTGTTATTGAATGTTACTTTAAAAAGACGTAAAGATTGTATATGTGCATATTCCTGGATATTTGTATTATATCTTTTCAATAGAAAAATAGGTGTGCAGGTCTCTTTGCAGACCAATTTTTTGACAGACCGTCAAAACTCACTGGCTTTCCCCAGATCCAACTATTTTTCTGTATGAAAGTTACAGACTCTCAGCTGAGGGGATATCATATAAATGCAAGCTTATTCAGCCTTATCACAAATACATTGAAGTTGTGCAATTACTGTACAACAATATGCATTTCTTTGTGTTTCTTTGCTGCAGGCACATATATGATTTCCATCGGTGATGTGGAGAATTTTGCTGTCAATAAAAAGTCATATCAACTTGTGCCTTAATGATGTGGCAGTGCTTATTCACCTTTTGTAGTAACAATAGTTTTAAATTCTTAAAAACATTTCAATACAATAGCCTAATTTGTTCCTCTTGTGTAAAATAAGCGGTTCTGGAATTGTCCGTGTTTGTGATTGGTTATCTGTTGCAGACTCCGCCCCTTCTATGTGCATAGCTGAATTGACAAATCCTGGATCAGATGGACAGATCAAGTTGATAACCACATTTGTGATACTGCTTAGTCTTGATTGTCTATGTTAGGTTTTGTGAAGCCAGCTATCGCAAGGAAAGCCCGAGTATGTTAAGCTCGCTTCATAGTATACCTCTCTGGTGTGGGATATTGGGACAACAAATAAGTAACAGTAACATTTTAACAACACAAACATGTAATACCAAGAGCCACGTCTAACATGACAGAAATCCAAGAAAATAAAAACTAGGCTGATTTATGGCAATGCAAGATTAGGTGAAGGTGTAATTACTTTATGATTTGAATACATAACTGGCTATCTGTTTGGAATTCCCTTTAAAACCTAATACAGGAGGCCCAGCGACAAAGATGATCATAACGTCTAATCATCATAACATAACGATCATAACATCTAAACTTGACAATATTAACCTGTAACCATAAATTAAATTGGGTAGGAGCCAGAAGAACTGTCTTTAGACATCTAAGGTTTGGGCACAGGAGACTTTAATGCAAAATCAAGACAAGGCTTCCCATCCGTTTGAGTTACCGCTGGAGCTTTGTTGTGGCCTAAGAAAATACCACAGAAAAATAACATTTCAGAACATTAGGTACTTACTGTGGTAAACTGTGTATTTGCTTGTAAACACTGATGACTTCTTCAATGTTGTGTTCAACTTTTTTCTAGTCCAAATTGACATGAAATAGGAGAGACAGCATAAACAGAAAGGGGGCATTAGTCAGACAGAGCAACACAAATATCAACAACGATTACCAACAACATCCCCATTTTAACACCAGGCCATGACTATTTGTCTATGACTGAGTGCATTTTCTGGAATCTGACCCACTATGTCATTATTATGCTCAGACACAATGGCACCGCCAAGGGGTGGCCAGAGGGGCCACGGCCACCCTGATACAATCGCTGCCCCCCCCTTGCCAATATGATTAATATGCTTCTGAGTATGCATAATATGCTTCTATCTGATATTTTACATTAGGTACTATTCATTTAAATCAATAATGATCTCATGACCTGATCTCCCACCAACTCAATAGCTGGTTCACCTGTCAATAACTGCATTCCCCTCCCCTGATAGCCAATCACTGCACATTATTTCCGGGACTTATAGCTTATTGAGGCAGAACTCCAGGACTTGGTAGATCGCCAGAGTGCCGATTGTTTTATAAATTTGTTGTCAATGTCAATATTAACACCAGCATTGATGTGTTTCATTACAGTAGTCATATAATTTAGTTTACAGCTCAAAAAACATGTTTAAGTGTACAGTACCTCTTTAACTGTAAAATAAGAAACCAAAGTATATCAGTATGCGTAAAAGAATAATAGGACAGCATAGTAGAAATCCTGAAATTCAGTTATGGCTTTTGGTTTTGGTGTGGCCCCCTCAAGATTTTCAGAGGCCCATCTGGCCACCCCTATGAAAAATGTATGGGGGCGCCACTGCTCAGACACTGGACATGTTTGTTAACAGACGGGCTAAGATTATACAAGGGACTTGACGGGACCACATCCTTTCCTAACCCATCAGTCTAAATACGTAACTAAGGTACCCGAATAAGGATTTTCTTTATTTTTTTAGGTGCATAGTTCACACCCTCACAATAAATTAAACGCTTTCACTATTGATGGGATTCGCAGTGCGGACAGCTGACGTTAACGGCAGCCAAACTAATTAAGATAAGCCAAAGTTAATCTCATTAACGGTAAAAGACCAAATCTCAAGCATACTTGCTGGCTAGCATATTGTGAGCTAACACTGACCATACACCGGCCGGTTTACTCATCGCTAACTTGGTTCACACTTCATTTGACAAACCACGTAATGTACGGCACCTAAACGCGTTTTTTGACACTTTCCTGACCGGCCTTGAACGTCACAAAGCTGTCAATCAATCCCACTAGCGTCAGCCACGCGCTGCTAACAAGGCTAATCTGCCCGTGCGCGCTCACCTGCTCCGCTGAAGTCACTGATTCAACTCCGTCGTCCGCGAATAACTCTGCACAATGGCGTTCACGAAAACACCGCAAAGGCGGCGGTGTCGTTTCCATAATACTTCTGAGCCCCGGTCGCTGTAGGGATGAAATTGCAAATTGTGTGTGTTTTTAGGTTATTTTGATAGTTTTGCTCCCTCCGATACTACTCACTTCCTGCTTGACCGTCCGGTGGGCGGAGCCTACTCTAGCACGCGCGTGCGCAAACACGCGCTACGGCACGCCGAATGAACAAAGCGTGTTTACACACACACACACGCACACACACACACACACACACACACACATATTGATCACCTGCTCCTTTAAAAATGTGGTTTATTTACATGCATTAAATAATTAACTTTAATATACGGCCAATTTACTACTGCTTTTCATGGAGGTATGTTTGTTTGTATGTATGTTATGTGTGGTGGTGGGGGCGGGGCTTGGGCAATATTCATTATCCTTGATCACTTCCAGTAATTCTACCTCATTCTCCACCCATTGGTGTATTGTCAGATGTTACCGAGCGCATCCCTGCCACCGCACCCACTGGAAGTGAAGGCTGGCTGCTGGACCATTCCCGCTTTGTTATCCAACGACACATCGTTACTAAAGACGCATAGAGAAAGCTGCCTGGTCATAATAACGAGTAAAGACTTATTTGCATTTAAGCAGACATGGGATGCGTGTGGGCAGGGTTTGGTAATTCATCGCTGACTTAGCTGGCTGTGCTTATTTCTTGACACTATGGCCAAGCAGTATGATGTGCTCTTCCGACTCCTGCTTCTCGGAGATTCTGGGGTTGGGAAAACATGTTTATTATGCAGATTTACGGACAACGAATTTCACCCATCTCACATTTCCACAATCGGTAAGACCGGCCGACTCTGCATGAACATTTTGTTTCATTATTGATCAGTGGTACCAATCAGCACTATTCGTATGGTCTTTAAATGTTTCCAAAGCTCTCTTTAAAACCATATGCGCAATACACTGTCGCAATGTTCACTGAATTTTCTCTCCATATTCCACAAAGTAAATTGATGAGGCCATGAAATATGCATTTTAAATATGCCACTTTTGGTTTGTATTAACGCAGAAAATGTAAGCGTTAGGTAGAGACCGTTAAATGCAAGATCAACATCACATAATTCGTTGTGAAAGATCAAACACTTAGCAGTCATGCCGGACGAGTTCAACAACTATGATCACTTCAGGTCCTTGGCACTGACTAATAGCTGAATGTGAGACAATAATAGGCCAAGGCATACGGGTACAGGCTACCGTTAACATCAGTCGTCTATGCAACCTAGTATACATTAATAAGTATGGTGTATTTTATTGGAAGGCAATTATAGAACAAGTAAAGCGTTATTTATGTGGTGGTTTGACTTAATTATGTGGTGGTTTGACTGGTCCTTTTTTATCATGGCTGTAGTGTCTTCTTACTTTCAACTAAAAGTCATTTAAGTCTGTGTCTGCAGAACTAATTGAAAGTAATTCTACCTGCAACTCACCCTCTGTCACGGATTAGCCCATTCCCTGAAGAGGGCATTAACCCAGCAAAGATAAACCAGACTCGTTTCTCGTAGCTAATAATTTCCATGATTCTGGGCATGAACCAGGAAAAGTATTTTTCTGTGCTTTTATTTTGAGCCCAGTCAAATAAAGGCCATCCTACACTGCCCCAACAAATGCCAACCAACACCAGCAAACACAACATCCAACAGTGTTCGTGTTTGTTGGTTTGGTGTTTGCTTTTTTTCAGATTCAACATGCTCAATCTGATGCTGGATGTTTGGTGACGTATGCATTGGTTGGTTTGTTGGGGCAGTGTGATAAGACCAGTTATTTCTTCCAACATTCTACCACACAACTATCAACTGTCTGTATGTGTTTGATCATGTGGTTGGTGTTTGTTAGGCCAGTGTGGGATGGCTTTATGCTGCTGTGTGTGATGTCTTTTATCTCTGTGGTGGTGACTGGCATGTCTTCTCTGTGTGTCTACTCATTGAACTCAACCTAGAGACATTTCAGGAAGCTCCGCTTATTGAAGAATCCATTGTTATACCCCATTGCTAGCGGTAATTGGCCGTATTAAGGGCAAGACAAAATACGAGTGTCTGTGGCCCCGGTATTAATTAGTCATCAGTCATTTCAAGTTAGAACATGTTACTACTGGGTATGATGAACATCTTATTATTCTAGCAAAGCACCATCTGCTTAATGAGGACAAGACTGACTCAAGCTTAGGTGGCCAGCTTGTCATTTGTAGACTATTAAGCCTTGATATAACAGTCATGGGAATCAGAATACTATTGTGTTAATTGCTTGTTTTAACATTATGTAACCACCATAGCAGCGCATGGTCACTTCTCATGGACCAGTGTTTTGTTTGCATTGCATTTTTCACACAAGCTTTCTTGGAGAAGCCAAGGCCTTGATGAATGAGACAAACCAAACAAATATCCAACAGCCACACTATTTCATCGAAGCCCAAGTTTTGAGCTCATCATGCAATGACAGGTTATAGATCAGTCTGCCATACCTCCTCACACTGAACTTTGTTCTCAGTCTGAGTTCATGCAAACCATTGTCTCAATAAACACTGTGGTTGGTTTTCTCACTGCAGTCAGTAATGATTTAGCTTCACATGCTTACTGAGACAATAGTGCTATTTCAAGTCATGCACCTATGGCACCCTACTGGAGACCGGCTACACGCTGAGTTACACATACACACTCGTACGTTACTAGCCATTCTGAAGTGTGCACAATAAGAACTGAAACTCCACTCCAGGCTGTGTCAAAGAATTCTCCTTCAATGCTCTTTACAAACTCTCTTTTTAAGTAATCTTGGCCTAATATTCAGCAGGGCTTCTATGTGCTCTTGGTAGTGTACTGAATGTTCCTCACCACAGCTGGATGCATTAGAAATCAAGCTCCTATATAGATGCAGGCAGCTCAGCTAAGATATTTATATTGGACTGAATGGGTTTTGGACAACAGCGTGTGTCTGTAAACCATGGTGAGTGTCCTTTCATGAGCCTGCAATAATTCAGCACTCTCTCCTCAGACCAAGCTAGCCCAAGAAGACCCACAGAGAGAAAGAAATATCAAGAGTGCCCAACATTATTTCACCCCCACGGATAATCAATAAATAATTTCCCAACCTTCAGGGGGACAGAGGGATATAAATTCTCACCCACGTCCCTTCTTGTGGCTAGCTCCATAATTCATCAGGTTACATTAAAGTCCACTAGCTCAAGTGTTGGTCTCAATTATCTCAAAAACTATCTTTCATCAGTAGGGCTTGTTTCAACCAAACTTCTCTGTTGGTTGCCCATAAACACGAGAGGCTACGAGGTGAGGAGTGTCTTATTCAGCAGACAGTCTGTCTCCTGTTATAACCAACAAGAATAACCCAATTCTCATGCTAAAGGTTACAGTGACCGGTCAATACCAAACCTGTGAATGGATCAATAGTCACTTACTCCTTTCCTTAGTCTCTAAAGGGTATATGAAATAGATATGTGCTTCACCTCAACAGCACTTTTGTTTTAAAAGTTATTCCTTTGATCTGTAAGAAGGTTGAGTTTAGCCTAGATTTATGTACATGAACACATCTTTCCTCAGGCTAGGCAAGAGTGAAGACCACAGTAATAGAAGTGGATTTTAAGGTGACGTTTTTTTGCTGTGTCCTCAAGTAACGCCTTTTGACAATAATTACACTGGCATTGTGAACGCTCAGACGGTACGCAGTGTTATTATTTGGGGATGTGGGTACATTGCCTGCTACAAGGAGTACTAGGAAATGCAGCTTGCAAAGACATCTCAATGCTCAAACATTCATTATCAATAGAGCCAAACTGTTACTTCAGAGATTTAAGGCTCGGTTCTCTAAATAATACCTTTTGGGAGAGCGCTGTTCACGCACACAAACATTGATTTAGGCAGTCCAAAATCATAGAAACACCATGAATTCTTTTTCCCTTTCAGTGACAAACAACAAAAATACCCTCACTCATACAGATATCCAACTACCTTTATTTTTAGCAGATGACTCTGTTCCTCATAAGACCTTCATCTGGGCCTGTGCCTTCTGGGGCACACTGCAGCTGTAGAGATGATTTAGCACTGGTATTCAGCCACGCTGCTGAGTTTAATCTTCTTCCCCCTCACCTGGGCCAGTCTCTTAACTGGACTCCTCGGAGCTCCTGGTTGTCATGCTGGCTGTGAAGGATAGCCTAGGCCTTGCCCTAGATCATAGCTCAATAAGCAGCTCACCTCATGCTGTTGACGTGTTGTCGGGGACTCTGCCCACCCCCAGCTTGTGGAGCTCATTAGGCTAAATAAGGTACAGTTGGGGTGGATATAGATCATAGCCACAAATGCCTAGGCAATCAATGATATTGTCAGTGTGCTTAACTGCCAGAGTTGGTTATGTGCAAGATTTACCAACAGGTACAATGTGATAATGCAAAAGCTACATCAATATCACTCTAAATATCCAAGCTGTATTGTACTGGTCTGAATTGAAATGAGCCCTGTGAAAGGAAGAGGCACTGGCAGTTATTGTACACGACACTTCTTCATTTAATTTCATTTAATTTCATTTAGTTTAATTGTTCAGAACACAAACTACGATGACTAGTTTATAAAGGGGAAAGCTAGCTCTTTGTCCCGATGTGCCCTCAAGATAACAGCTGTTGACAATGAGGTCTATATTTTGTTGGTAGCGCTAGTTGTGGATGACAGGCCCATTCCCCGGTGACTTTGTGCCAGTGCCCAAGTATCCATCCATCCATCCATCCATCCATCCAATAGAGAGCCTGTCAACATTACCTACAGCACACTCTGACACGTGTTAGTACGTAATCTGTCTCACACGGTTCAACACACACTCGTCATGGTAATTAGACAAGTCACTTTTGGGTGTGTACCCATTAGTCCTAACATGGCGTTCACACTGTGCTGATTGTGAAACACTGCCATGTCAAATTAACTCCTATCTCTCCAGGACATTGTGCTTGTCTCCCCTGCCATGGTTCACTGTGAAAGGCAGGCTGGAAGCCATAGTGGGAGATAATTCCGGTTTGCCTTCAAGATCAGCCATCATCCCTGTCCCCAGAAAACCAAGGACCACAGGACTAAATGACTACAGACCTGTCGCCCTGACCTCTGTAGTAATTTGAGTGCCTTGTGCTGTCCCATCTCAAAAACATCACTGACCCACTCCTGGACCCCCTGCAGGTCGCATACAGAGCCAACAGGTCTGTAGATAATGCAGTAAACATGGACCTCCACTTCATCCTCCAGCACCTGGACCCCTCAGGAACCTATGCCTGGATCCTTCAGCTCTGCCTTTAACACCATCATCCCGGCTCTTCTGCAGGACAAGCTGTCCCGGCTGAGTGTGCCTGACTCCAATTGCAGGTGGATCACAGACTTCCTGTCTGACAGGAGGCAGCATGTGAAGCTGGGAAGACACGTCTCTGACTCCCGGACCATCAGCACCGGTTCCTCTGAAGGCTGCGTTCTCTCCCCTCTGCTCTTCTCCCTGTACACCAACAGTTGCACCTCCAGTCATCAGTCTGTCAAGCTCCTGAACACGACACCACTCTGATTGGGTTCATCTCTGGTGGGGATGAGTCTGCCTACAGGTGGGAGATTGATCGCTTGGTTTCCTGGTGCAGACTGACAACTTAGAGCTCAATGCTCTGAAGACAGTGGAGATGCATGTTGTGGACTTCAGGAAGAACCCAGCCCCACTCACCCCCATCACCCTGAAAGACTCCCCAGTCGATACCGTGGAGTCCTTCCGCTTCCTGGGCACCATCCTCACCCAGGACCTCAAGTGGGAGCTTCACTTCAGCTCCATCACCAATAAAGCACAACGGGGGATGTACTTCCTGCAGCAGCTGAGGAAGTTCAACCTGCCAGAGATGATGATGGTGCACTTCTACACCACCATCCCTGAGTCCATCCGGCAGGAGGCTGCGGTCCATCAGGACCAAAACTTCACGTGGCCTCATCAAAAAGGCCCGGGACCCCCACTGACACGGACCCTTATCCCCTCCCCCCATAGACACTACACGTTACATTAATGTACAGTCTCCACAACTGAGTCAATGTATTACATTAATGCACATCATAACACTTGAATTGATCTTTTTAAATATTGTAAATGTCAGAGCCTTCAGTCAATGTAAAGGATAAAGTTTGGTTTGGAAATAATGATAATATACCAAATAATATACCATAAAACTTAAATTAAAAGCCGAGTCCCAAATAACCGCTTAGTCTCTTTTACTAGCCAGTGAGTCTCAATTAGAAGCCGGGTACAATACGCTATGAAAGTGCTGTGTCATCACATAGTAACGATCATAGCAACGACCCGATGGAGACAACTCCAGTGGGTTTCAACGGCATCTCCGCACTTTGTAAAGATGAACCTAAACTAATAAAGAAAGGTAAACTGGCTTACCACACAGCTCACTTTATGGGCTCTCTCTCTCTCCCTCTCTCTCTAGTGCATGAGGTTGATGTGCTGTCTCTCG
>OMKK01035582.1:11447-24226 GCA_900302305.1 Polymixia japonica | reverse complement strand
CACCTGTACATACTGGTATCTTACCTGTACATACTGGTATCTTACCTGTACATACTGGTATCTTACCTGTACATACTGGTATCTTACCTGTACATGCTGGTATCTCACCTGTACATGCTGGTATCTCACCTGTACATGCTGGTATCTTACCTGTACATGCTGGTATTGTGGTGTAAATTATCATACTTTTAACAAGTGATTGTACAAGCATAACTAATAGTAAATGTGTTTAGAAGAGATGGTCTAAACATGTACTATCTGAAATAGACACAAGCTGTGTATGTGTGATTGTCAATCTATTGGTAATGCTGATCAGCAGTATTGAGAAAGAACAGCACAGCTGACTCACAAACTGAAGCTATTTGAGAACTACAGACTGTGAACAGATGATGTAAGGACAACTTAAGAATAGAAGGAATGCCTTAAAAGCTGAACCTTAAACATAGACCAGAGAAAAGTTCCTAATACAGTAGGTGACATAGGAGAAAGGACTATGTTTGGGGGCTTGGAAAGGTATATAAGAAGACTGTGTTTCAACTGTAAGTCGGCTCACTTGATTCAATCAAACCCTTGAAGTACTTGCTGATTAAAGAAGACTTCAATACCTCAACTTCAATTTCAATCTCTTTCTTTTGATATTGTTTAAAGTTATAAGTTCCGAAATTTTCCACTACAAAAGTCTTTTAAGAGTTGATTGCTATTTGGCAAGTTGCTATTGTTCTCTCTTACTAGGTTATTATGTAATTAGCAAATGCGTTCCCACCGTTATTTATTGTGTAATGACTTTATCGACAAAAAACTTTTTTACGATATTGAGGAAGTTTTATCAAAATTTGCTGTTTCCATTCAGCATTTCTAATTTGATACACCAATGTAGCGTTAGACGTGATTTACACTCTCAAACAATACAGGAAAATAAGAGTTGATAAACTCAACTTTAGGCTATCAGATATTTTCAGTATTTCTACTGTTTCATTAAATGTAACTGACGTTATTTTACCTGGAGGCATCACCCTTTGTGAAGGGAATTGATAGCCAATAAATCAAATCGATCTCAATCTGAAGTTGTGTGAATTCTTGACTCAAAAGCAGGGATCAGTTAATTTTATCTACACAAACAATAGAGATGTATTCTTTATCAATGTAGCATTTATTTAACTATTGCCAACACGTAAGACAAACTATACTACTAAACTAACTAATAAATTAATGATAAAACAATAAGCAATGAAGATATGATGGTATAGACCATGGTATCACAGTGTGTTATGAATAAGTAATTTAAACAGTAATGAATGAAATTCTGGTATGATTATGAGATCAGGTTAGCAAAGAGAGTAAAAGCATGAGCGACCAATTTGAACAGGAGATCAGTGGAAACCAGTTGATGGCTGATTCAGCTGTTTGGGGAGTTATGTTACGAAATAAATCACAAGTGAAATCTATGTTTAAACAGGATATTATTTCTAACAGAAGGTATTTGAACAGAAGAGCATGTACATTGGTTAGTTAGATGGCTTGGCGTAGCGTAGTGGCGTAGTTGCAGGAGTAGAATGTCAAACTGCGTAGCTGCCCGTTGAACCGGATGGTCATAGATCGGTCTTCGTTGGCTCGGGGTTGATGGAGGGAGACGCAGAGTTTGTCATTCTGGTAACTGGGCCAGTTACCAAAACCTTGTAGAAGCATTTTGCAGGATGCTGGAGTTCATTGCAGTTCTGACTTTGTTGACTTTTACCAGACAAAGCTGAACAGAGGCTTTCTCTTAAAGCTTAACAGTAGTATCACAGAGTCAAACAAAGTTTACTCAAACAAAGCAACTCTCAGCAACAGACATCCCACTGGAATCACTGTAGAGTCTGGATGAAAAGACACACAGTGATCACTGATGCAATCGATACTTAGAGTCTGGGTTGTAGTGTAGTTAACACCCCATGCCCCTTAGGAGTCAGTCAATTAACTAATTATCTCTTAATTACAAATTGTGACTAATACATTGGCTATGTTTAACATATTTGACTAAGTAACATTTTGAGCTGTTCAATGATTATAAACAAGGCTGTCTGGAACCTTATGGTTTCTTAGTACTTTAAAAATCTTAATACAGGGATTTTGCTTCAGTATGGGACCAAGTGAGGAGGATGTTGCTCACAAGCTGTCAAATGGTACTATATCTCTCCTGAGCATCGGGCAGGTCAAAGCTAGACTCTGCAAAGTTGATGTAGGAAAGGCAGCCAGTCCTGACTGCATTCCTTCTTGGAGTTTAAAGACTTTTTATGAAGAACTGGCACCTGTGTTATGTGATGTTTTTGTCCAACGATGTATCCAACACAATATTTTTCCAAACCAATGGAAAGAAGCTTTGGTCAAAGCACTTCCCAAAAAAGCAAAGCCCAGCTTTCCAGCTGACTACCGTCAAATTTCATTAGTCAGCTATGTTGGCAAAGTGCATGAAGGGATCCTCAGGGATGCCCTTCTGGAGGACACAATTTCCAAAATTGCCCCATCACAACATGGTTTTATATAATAGATCAACTGTCACTGCTCTGATTCAGATCCTGCAATGCTGGCACGAAGCACTCAATAACAACCCCAAAATGGACGTTCATCCTGTTTTTGTTGATTTTTCCTGTGCTTTTGACACAATAAAGCACTGTTAATTGCTTCATACACTGGCTGACATGTTTGTCAGATGCCCCCTTTGGCTCACTGTGAGGAGCTATGTGAAGGACAGAGAGCAGAGGGTGCAGTGGGGTTCCTGTGTGGCTGATCCCTGTGCAATACCTGCCAGTGTCCCCCAGGGGGGGCTAATGTCCCCATTGCTCTTTGTCATTTGCATCAAAAGCCTGGATTCACTTCTGCGAATGACCTTAGAGTCACGGAGCTCCTGGCGGGGTCTCTACTGGCCTAACTCAGAAGGCCTTGGATTCTGTGGTCTGACAGGAGTTTTCACTGGCAATTAATGGAGCTAGGACCATGGATATGGTAATCAATGCCAAGGGAGAGGACAACATCCCCTCTCCTCCCTCTCCAATAATTACTGGACAAAACATCAGTACACTCCACCTTTAAACTGCTCAGAGTTTAGATATCGTCTGATTTGTCCTGGGATACCCACATCAAGTATATGCTCTCAAAAACACGGCCAAGGATCCATTACCTCAGTGTTGCCAAAAGACCTGGTCTCTCGTGACGTTCTAAAACAAATATACCTGACTTTCATTCGTCCAATCCTCGAGTATGCCAGCCCAGTTTGGGGTGGGCTGAGAAAAGGCCTCTCCGAGGAGCTGCAGGATCAACAGCATTCCGTCTTCTTCTCTTCCATCACTAAGTGAAGGGCGTGATGAGGCCACCTTGCGCACCCTCACCATGATACTCAAGGACAGTTCATCCCCCTGCACAGTTTCCTGCCTGCAGCCTGAACACCCACCTACTGGCTTCGTCGGCACAGGGAATTTTCAGTAGAACCTCGTGCTCTTAAATTGTTTTATAAATTACCTGTTCCTATTCTAGAGATTATGCTCTTAATTTCATGCTTTTTGCTTATGATGTTGATCGCTGTTATGTTTGACGCATTTCAGGATTCACTGTTTAAAAACTGTTTTTATGCTGCTCTACCCTGCTTTGTCAAACTTTAATAAATGAAACTTGAAACTTGAATGCAGTGTTTATCGCGTCACATATTACATTGACACCATTGCACTCATGGAATCAGTGAGTATTCTGAAATGTGTCCATACATGTAGAATCGTAAACAGATGATCTGCCATTGTGTGTGTGTGTGTGTGTGTGTGTGTGTGTGTGACTGAGATTGTTCATGTGTTAAGGTGGGGGTTCTTTGCACCCCACACATCATCTGGCTTGGTCCTTATCTGTGGGGAACTTCTCTGTAAATCTCCAACATCTGGTCGGGTGACCATCTCATCAAAGGGCTTTGAGCACTTGATGGTCATTAATTAGATAGTCTGGTCTTGTTTATGACCACAAGAAAAAACAAAGGAAGAATCAGAGTGGTCCAGATCAGGTCAACATGCTACACCACAATTTGCATAAAAATACTTTGATAGAAACATAACTGCAGACAAGCAGTCCAGATAAAGTCTGTTAATCAGACTGCAGCTGCATCTGCTTCCCATTCAAGCTGCACCTGGTTCTCCACCGACAGCTGACGCTTTAACCACACCATGCTGCCACAAAGTCTTCTTTTGAAAAGCAAGCTAGAACTACGCTTTCTAAGAGTTCCATTACAATATATTTCTTCGGAGGCTGAGCGCTTTGTTGAAAGATTAGATAAGGGGGCTCAACCGGGAGCAGTTGACTGAACTGTGCATCGCAGTAGATGGGAAAACAATAGAGTTGTTTTATTCTTCCTAATTAAAAGCGCTTTCATACAATTTTCCTGGAACGAGTAAGTAAACTCTATATCCAATGGGGGGCATTGATGTATTGGTTTATTGACATGCCTGTATAACTCTATGTAAAGTGCTCCTTTTATTTATTTATTTATTTTTATTTAACATTTTGGTAGCCTAACTGTTTCTGTAAGTTGTTGGGTGGCCCAGGCAAGATAGAGGGTGTTCATATTTTTGTAAATTTTTTGTACTTTAATAATGTGAGTTGGCATTGTTTTGGTGGGGGGAAATGCTTGTACATCACAATTCATTGTGTTCATATTTTATTGTAGTGGGGTGGGATGGAGAGAGGGTATGAGGGGAACATATGGCTCCTTGCCTATGTGTGGATCTGTAGAGGTCATAGAGTGGAGTTTCAATAAGGGAGGAGAGGGAACCTTAAAGGGGTTTTGGGGTTAACTAGTTCAGGGGTTCCAGGTTGTGATTAGTCTGTAGGTTTTTTTTTCTTCTTTTTTTCTCTCTGTTTTCCTTTTATCTTCTCTCTTTCTGGTTACTACAGCCGTCCCCTGCTCAGGGATACTCAAATCCATCATGGAAATAAATGTGAAAATATTAGGCTATGTCTCAACGTGTGAAGGTTAAAATTAGTTGTAATTTTAGGGGGTTGAACAAATGAAGTAAAGTGAAGCAGGTATTGGCGAGATTAAAACGAATGCATGCAAATGTTATTTTTTTACAGGAGTCTCATCTCCTATCCGGTAATATAAGGAAGGCAGGTGCTCTCAGCACCCTTCAGCTCTCATGCCCGAGGGGTTCTGATCCATGAAACTATCCCTTTCCAAATTCTAAGAACTATCAGAGACCCCAAAGGCAGGTTTGTCATTGTACAGGGTATGTTACTATCTGTAAGACTAAACCTAGTTAATGTACATGGTCCCAATGAGGGTGACCCTACATTTCTTGATCATTTGTTTCAACACTCATGGGTCAATACATCATAGGATGTGACTTTAATGTGTCTCCAGACCAGGTGAGGAATACGTCTGATCAGTCTCATGAAAGCAAGAAAGTCCATTGAGCACTTTATTGGGGATTTAAATCTGGCTGTGGCTATTTGGAGGGAGTTAAAGCTAAATGATACAGTATACTCCTGCTATTCCAGCACACACCAGTCCTATTCACGTATAGATTACTTTTTTAATTTCAGCGATGCTTATTCATAAAATTGAGAACTGTTATTATGATAGTATAGTGATCTCAGATGACGCTCCGGTGTCATTAACCTATTCTGATATTAAGATGGCTGCATTTATAGCTTATATTAGTACTGAAATTGATATGTTTTTTGAAATCTACACCTCACAGACTTCAACCTCTATAAGATGGGAGGCTTTTAAGGCTTTCTTAAGGGGCTGAATCATAAGCTTTACTAGCACTAAATCAGTATGTTCACAACAAGAAATGAATCTGATCTACTCAAAATATTAAAACTTTATCAACAAAGCCACTAATTCACATCAAGAATTACTTCTACTTAGAGCCCAATACAATGAATTGACCTCGGGAAGGGCCGCGGAAACTTAAACAAACATTTTATGACCAAGGGGAGAAACCTGGCTTGGCGTATCAAGCAACTCCAATCAGAAAGAGCCATTAACTCAATTGAAGACTCTAAAGATGAGGTGACTGTAGACCCCCTACAGATAAATGAAACTTTTAAACAGTTTTATGAAACTCTGTATAGCTCTGAATATCCTATTAATGGTGATGCTCAAACTAAATTTCTCGACAATCTTGAATTTCCTCATATCTCAGAGGCCTTGATGCCAGATTGACAGCAGATGAAATATCAGAGGCAATCGATTCTATGAAGGCAGATAAAACAGCTGGGCCAGATGAATTGCCTATAGATATTTACAAAAAACACAAACTCCAAGCTCCACTTTTAGAAATGTTGTCAGAATCATTTAAGAATGGTTTGCTCCCCGTCATTGAGAGGAGCCCTGACGTCTCTAATTCTAAATCCAGGTAAACCACATATATACAAACATCCTATACAAGGCACTTGCTCGAAGATTGGAGGAGTGTCTTTCATCTATAATAACACTAGACCAAAACGGGTTTGTTAAAGGACGTCAAGGATATTAAGAGTATTAAATATCCTACATGAAAGAAGAGACTCCCCAGACAGCCATTCTGTCACTAGATGTCGAAAAGGCTTTTGACAGAGTGGAGTGACCTTACCTCTTTGAGGTTTTGACCTGTTTTGGCTGTGGGGACATTTTCCGCAAATGGATTAAGCTTCTTTATACACAACCTATGTCTGAAATTCTCACCAACAATATTGTCTCCAAACCCTTCAATATTCTACGCGGAGCTCGTTAAGGCTGCCCTCTATCACCGCTCCTATTTACTCTGGCCATAGAACCATTTGCCATGGCCGTCAGGTCACACAGTGACATTTCTGGCATCAAATTAGGTCATCTAGACAATCAAATAGCTCTTTATGCCGATGATGTCACCCTTTTTCTGCCAGCCTTATCAAGGTCTAAGCTCTGTTGGAGGTCATCAATACCTTTGGAAGCTTCTCAGGATATAAAATAAATAGTTCCAAATCCTCATTGATGCTGCTTAATAAAACAGAAAGGATCAGGCCTACCGTCCTTATATCTGCATTCAACCCAACAGACTGCTTCACATACCTGGGCATTCGTATTGTACCTGTAGCAACCAACTACGACCCCATCCTACAATTAATCACTAATTCAATAGACAGATGGTCAAACTTGCCTATTTCTACAATTCTACAAATTTTATCTGGAATAATAGACGCCACAAGCTCCGATTAACCCCGTTGTGTCTGCCACATGACAGAGGGGGACTCAAAGCCCCGGATGTTCAGTGGTATTATTGGGCTGCACAATTACGAACAATGATGTTCAATGTCTCCTCAGAATCGCCTCCTGCATGGGTGGATATAGAATAATTTACACTTACCCCTAAACTACCACTTGGGTTGTATATTTAATCGGCAAACATTAGAAAGCTTTGGAAACAAACCAGAAATCCCATTGTTTTAAACATGATTAATGTTTGGTACAAGACGCAGGAAGTACTAGGAAGAAGACATTCTTTGTACTGCTTCAGCCCTATTTGGGGAAATAACCATTGATGCGGGTTTTCGCTTATGGGCTAGCAGTGGGTTAGGTAAGTTGGGGATTTGTTCAGTGATGACATTTGAAGAAATTAAAGCAACATTTGATATCCCTCACACTTTTTTAAATATTTGCAAGTGAGAAGTTTATTTGCTGCAGCCCAAAATCAAAGGATAACTATACCCCCACGGTCTACTTTGGAGGAAGCAATTTCCAGTTATTCGTATAGTAAAGGACACATCTCACATTTTTTGTACAACATGTTGGATTATAGCTCTACGGAGTCATCTGAGGGCCGGCTGAAAGCCTGGAGGGGTGATTTGCAGGAGGAGGTCTCTGTGGAAGAGTGGGGTACCGTATGCTTAGAGGCCCATACTCAAACAGTAAATACAAGGTTACGGCTATTACAATTTAATTGGCTAATGCGCACATATATAACTCCAGTCAGATTACACAAATTTAACGAAAATATCCCAGACACGTATTAAATGTGAACAAGAAAAAGGAACATTATTTCACTGTATGTGGGAATGCAAGGAGATTAGAAAATCCTGGATGGAGATCTCACGTACAATATATGATATGCTAGACATAAATGTACCTCTACACCCTAAATTGTTCATACTAGGCATATATCCAAGTGATCCAATCTTCTAGTATAAAAAGAAAACACTTATCATATGCTTGCTTCATGCTAAACGCCTCATAGCCTTATCATGGAAAAATGTAAATAAGTCGCACTTAGGTCAGTGGCTCCGGGAGATGTCTTCCTGTCTGGCAATGGAGAAAATCACTTACAGTATATTCTGAAGGGAAAAAAAGAGTGCTTTGATTCCATATAGGAACCGTTCATTCTCTTTTTGGAAAATGTGGATGTGTCTGCAGCGTTACAAGGGGCTGAGGAAACAGGAAACGTTTAAGTGTTGTGGGAGGATATGAGCAGAGAGGAGAATAATCTTTTTTCTAACCTTTTTCTTTCTTCTTAAGTTATTTTACTTTTCACTTAAAAACAGTTTTACACTTTTCCTGGTATGCCATTAAAGTGTACTTCTTTGGAGTTTATTCTAATATGCTTTTATGAAAGACCCAGTGAAATATACTTTTTTAAAACACAATATAGGTGCACTTCTTAAGGTATGCTATAAAGTATTTTTTAGAATAGTATATTGTAATACACTTGTAGAGAACTTAAATTAAAATGCCATTAAAGCATGCTTTAAAAAAAGTATACTTTTAGTACACGTTTTGGTATAGGCATAGAGTATACTTAAATACATACAGTACTTTAAATGACAATTTAAATTGTATTGCATGTTTGTATACTTGAAAAGTACACTGAAATCCTATTTAATGCATAATGTATTTGAAATGTACTTTTAAATAGTGCATTGAACTGCAGATTTAACACAGTTGCACAAAGTACAAAAAATAAAATTGCACTTCAGATATACTTATTAGTGGTCAATACATTGTCATGGCGGCCATGTGAGCTTAAGTCACTCAGTGTTTGTCAGCATAACCTTTACCCATCATCTGCTTTAGCGGTACATCAGGCAATTTGGCGGTGTGTGTTTGCCTGCACGTCTGCTTAATAAAGGGATCCAACGATTACCGGTTTATCCTACATAAGAGATAGGCCAGAGCGGATAGTGTGCACAGAGGTTATGCTAACTGCTGCTGATAAGACACAGGGAAGATTGGAGGGATGGGAAATGTCACTCTCTTTGCAGTTGGAGGTTGGTACATATGTCACACCAAGAGGGGAGGAGAATAATAATGTGCCACTCTCTTGGTCTCTCTGCTTTCTCTTCATGTATTTGTTAACGTGTTTCATATGTAGCAATGTGAGTGAGTTTATGTTTATAATGCTTGTTATTACATGCATATGTTAGTGTGTATAATTTTGAAAGAGTAAAGTGACTATGTGCATGTGCACATGCCTGTATGCATTTCTGCATGCTCACTCATAGGTAATAATAATAATAATAATAATAATAAATAAATAAATAATAATAAAGAATAAAACAGATAATAAAAACAACAATAAAAAGAATGAACATATTACAAACAGTCAAAGAGATAAAACACAGAACAGATAAAACATTAATTATAAATAGAAGTTCATAGAAGTACATTTTAAGAAGTGATTTAAAGGAACATACTGATTTTGCTAACCTAATCTCCACAGACAGGACGTTCCAAAGACCAGGAGCCCAGTCTCCTTTAGTCTTAAGCCTGGACTTTATAATTTGAACATTATGCTATCAAGTACATCTCTGGTACATCTGTGTTCAAAAGGTCAGAGAAGAATCTGGGGGCCAAACCATGAAAATCTTTAAAAGTTATCAGTAAAACCTCAACATCAATCCTAAAATGAACAGGCAACGGGGCTAGAATGCGTGTAATATGATCCTGTCTCTTTGTTTTGGTTAAGAGCGTTTTACACTAATTGCATGGTTAAGGGATTAAAGGTTCTATTGATAACATTTTTATGTAGACAAATAATTAAAAAAAATAATTAAAAAAAACATCCAAAGAGCATTTAGAAAGGTGTTGAATAAAAGTATCGCTTTTCCTAAAAAAAAAAAGTATGATTGTGAATTAATAATTTAAAAAAGTTTTGTTGGATCCAAAATTCATGTTTTATTTATCTCTATGTCTGACATTTGGTTCCTGCTTCTAACAAGGCTTGTGAGCCAATAGTATAACAACGTTAGTATCACGTGGGATCTCTGTGTCGTCAGTGATCAAGGGTCTTAGTAGTTGCCAGTTAGCTATTAACTAGCTTAGCTTAATCGTCTGAACAACAATAACCCATAAAATTACAACTCGGCATATTTAGACAAAATCCCACAACAACTACCAACAGACATAGTCCTTACAACCTTAACTAATGTGTTGTCACCGGTTAGATTGTCAAAACTAGAAAAATAACAGCTTCATTCCCTAAGGAGCTATGTTAGCATTAGTGACTGTTGCGTCCAGTTACATAACGTTATCGTTCCAGCAAACAATGTATGACAAAAATGCACACCAGAGGGGATTTAGAAGTGGATATATGCAATGCTGACTGAAAAATAAGTAGGTATATGCCGTATACCTGCATCTACCTCCGTAGATTTGTTGGATAGGGATCTTACATTCAATAGACCAACCTTGACAAAATTGTGGGGACTGGAGGAGGAGTGGTATGATGATGACTATTTGTCTAAACAGACATTAAATTACAGGTTCCTGCAGGTTCCATAAAATCGGTTATTAACAGGCGTATGATTTGTGATAGTGGGAATATTAAGACTGTGTGGGTGTCAGTATGGGGAGACGACACTGAGTCAGACACTGAGGGAGGCTTTCTCAAAATTTCTGGCCAGCATCATCATACCTTTGCTATTTGGATGCAGACCATCCCACCAGAAAGTGTCTTTCCGCTTACAAAACAGGTCAAAGTTATCACTTATCAATTCACCATGAGCCAGTGGTGGAGTGCAGCAAGGTGGCTAAAATGTTAGGAGCCACAAGGGATAAGGATAGGACCAGACAAGATGCAGGATTTGCCAATGCTCTGGACAGTATCAGCTAAAATCTCAAAATCATTGTGTAGTTTCTCTGATTGTCTGAATCTAGTGTAATTTGTTCTGACATGGACAATGACAGACTGCACACTGTACAAGTCAGGTATATGTTCATTAATATCCAGACCTTTGGCACTAAGGAAGCAGAAGGTGATGCCATTTGCGATTTCCACATTCAAGCATCCAACAACCAGAAACTCTGGGCTTTCTAGCTTTCTGTGCACCCACTGGCATGCACAGAGAAAGTAGGCAGGCCAGGCCTGTTTGAATTAACAGAGAGTGAAGCGCTGATGTAGATGGAGAACAGGAAGCAGGGATCCTGTTGCCGTTAGACCACCGGGGGGGGGGCAGCGTACAGTTGCCAGCAATCACCAAGCAGGGAGAGCCACAGGATCCGGTCACCTCCAGCTTGGCTACCCAGGAGCATCTGCTGCTCCAACAGCAGGTTGACCTGCTGCTCAATGGACTGTAGCTCATTCTTAATAGAGGCAAGCTCAGTCTCCCTAACAGACTTATAGACCATTTTCACTGAGACCCGTCAGTAAGCAATAGTCCAGGGCCCTCATTTATCAACATTCTGTAGAAAAGTTTCTAAATTCTGTCATACAAATAAAATGTAGAATGTGCATAAGTACAACAAAATGCGCACGCCGGTCGTACCACACCAGTATTAAATCTTTGTTGAATACTTGCTCAGTGCGCAAGTCGGTGCCACTTTGCACTCATTTCCATCTAAATAAGTTTGCTTAAATGTTGGACTCGCTGCCCTTTCTCGCATATTCTATCAAACTATTGTAGCCTAATGTTGTATAAAATTCTAAAACAAGTACAATCCTTTGCCATCCTGTTAGTAGTAGTTTAGTAGATAGCAAGTCATTGACCATTCTCCTTTTCTACCAGCAGGTGCGTTGCGTACGCATGGTCAGAGCTGTGTGTAAATGTACGAACATTTTCAAGTATAAGCACAAGTTGATAAATGAGGGCCCAGGTCTATAAATGCTAATGATATTTTTAGCCAGGAGGGAAATGTTTTTAGCCAGGGAGCTATCCGCTTACAACCTCACAACTCATTTGGACGGGAAGGACAACAAGGACAGTCCATTGGCGTAACTGAAGCAGAAATAAAACACCCTAAGACACTAAAACAGACAAAATGCTTAAAAGTCCAATGCAAGAAAATGATTAAAACACTTAAAAATTTAAAAAACACTTAAACAAAAAATAAAAATGTAATGTGAAATCAGAGACCAAATCTGAGCTGAACTGTCAAAGTCTGACAGCTGTCAAACTGGCAGTGTACGTGGCACCAGAAGTTTTTATATAAAATATTGAAAATGGGTAGATGGTTATCAGAGAATTTCTCCAGCTATGTCCTCTACCGACGGTGAAGGGGAATTACAATAAGTCATTACAGTTCAAAACGAGCTGGACTCTTCCCCTCCCCTGCAGCAGCTCTCTGTCACTTCTCTCCCCTGTCAAAACCCTCACACACTACAGGTGCCCAGATTCTTCCCAGGAGTTTAGACACCGGCCGGGGAATATTTAGAAAAGAGGCGATATCAACAAACTTGCTGACCTGTGCCAGACATTTATTGTTTTAACATTAAATATATTGTACAGTGTGGCAGAATATCGTACATCGTAGCTTTTTTATCAGAGAACATGCTTACTTTAACCGTTTCCAAGCAACCCTGATCATTGGT
>OMKK01035582.1:0-11427 GCA_900302305.1 Polymixia japonica | reverse complement strand
CCCCCCAAGTTAATTACCACAATACGGTTTTCATTGTTTAGAAACAGGTGTTTACTCTTTCCACAGAATTGGTGCACTCAGGCTCCTTCATCCGCACTTGCATCCACACACGCACACACACACACACACAGTACCTATAATACATATAAATAATACAGATAATATATATACACACATCTATACACTATCTAATATACATATACCATGTCTGATATACACACAAAAGCACATTGGGAAGGTTCCTGGCTTTGCAAGGCAAACACTCGACCCCGAGAAACCTCTTGAGGTAGAACAAAATCTTACACAATAGTGCAAGACTATGGAGCTTTGATGGTTTCAACCTCTATCTATCTATCTCTCTCTCTCTCTCTCTCTCTCTCTCTCTCTCTGTGCTGCCATGGTGGGCTGTTGTTCCTACAGGTAAGTCTGTTTCCCTTCTCTCTTAATATTGGGTCAACCTAATCACTCCATTTCGAGCCCATTGGAGACGTGTCCATATCACTTTCATCTGTCCACTGGCAGGACGCCACATATTCAATACCAGCCTGGATGATGCTCAGTTTTGTGTGTGTCTACAAGGTTAAGTGAAAAGGACACAGTGCGTTCATGCAGTTGTGTTTGTATGTGAGAATACACAGCCATCAGATGAACAGGTGGGGTATTCGGTCCTAAAAAGTCTTAAAACGTCTTAAATCATAATTTAGACTCAGGGCCTTAAAATGTAATGAATATAGACCTTTTCAGGAATAAAGTTGTGCTTTCTGTAATTCTGACTGACCATAAAGACTGACTTCTAATCTAATCTTAAAAAATCATAAATGTATCTTCAATGAAACGTGCAGAGAGCTTGCAGAAGCCTTAAGCACTAGATATTTAACATTTTGCTTCAGGTGGTCAGAAAAAATACAGGAGGACCAGGACAGAGATTAAAGGTATTTCGCACTAAAATTACTTTTTGTCACCTGACAACTAATTTAAAAAAAAGTGTTGTATAACAGTGTGGGACATAGTGTTTTTTAAAATTCCAAACAGGGTGGTGAATAACTGTCTGTAAATGTACAGACTACGGCTTTCTGGTTTACGTTTGTAGTCTGTAGTCTGAGTAGTATCGACCAATCACGGTTGAGTGGGCTTCGGTTGCAGCAGGTAAACAGAGAGCAAAAGAGGCTGAACGCATTGGCCGAAATGATGATGATTTAGCTTATTTATTAGCTTATTAATTTAATTAAAAGTCTTGGCCTGGATATCTGTTTTCCGGATATCCGCTGGCTACACCGGAACCGGTGAAATACTGGCCGTCGCCTCCAGAGGTAAATCGTCATCAGACCGATAGCTGATGGGTTCACAGATTGCTCTTTCCCTTACTCAACCTGTGGGGAATATTTAAACTGCTTAACAGCTTCTTTCAATTGCCCTCTTTCACATTAGGGAGACTTAACCTCCCAGATTGGTGGACTCAGTCAAAGCTGTGGGCTGATGGATTCAGTAAGGAGAAAATAATGTGTTGTAGACTAAAGTCAGACTGTGGGGGAGGCCTGGACTGTAAATATACACACTGATTGATGGTGGGTGAAAAAAAGCTTGAACAAGGAAATCTAGTTTTCTGGACTAACCGAAAGGCCAGTCAGTTATGATTTTGCAGTATCTGTGCATCATGGTATAATCTAAGGTGAACAAACCTAGTTTGGATATTAGAGACAAGGTTCTGGTCTGCCATCAAGGTTATCAAATGAACACATCATAGATGTTTTGTTGAATGAGGCCCGTAACACCTGTAGTCTGCTCAGGATATCCTGAGGATGTTCAACACTTTTCTTTATTTTTCTCTCATAACAAAATATTCTTTCTTCAGCAGCAATGTTTTAAATATGTCTCTATAATATCTCAATGACAAAACAAATGTAAAAAAAACCCCACATAAATAAATTAAATAAACAATATTCTTTACAGCAGAAATCTAAAATAAGTTCAAACAGTTCAAAATGAACAGTTCCTCTAGCAAACTAAGAGTTCCTCTGCAGAAAAATCAACATATCTGCCTTCTCTGGGAGAAGATGGGATCTCTCCTCATCATTGACAATCTATGTACAAAAAGTTAACTAGCATTCATTTATTATTTGTAGTCCACGGAAGCCATTGCTTGTCAGTGGGTACATTTTATTTTATTTTTATTTAACCTTTATTTAACCAGGTTAGTCTCATTGAGATTTAACATCTCTTTTGCAAGAGAGACCTGGCCAAGAGAAACAGCAGTTACAACACAGAATCACAGCACAACAATCACAACTACAGTACACAAAATTTACATTGAACAACCTTGTTTTAAAAGGAGAGGCCACAGCATCAAATGACACATTGAGAATAGGCAAGATTCCCAACAGTCAAACCTATGGGTCAAGAGGTGTTTTACCCTGGCTTTAAAACAGTTTAATGAGACCAGTTCCTGCAGATTCATAGTGTTTTGCAGCTCATTCCAGGCCAGAGGGGCAGACAACTGGAAGGCTTGTTTGCCAAATTCCGTCCGAGTCTTTGGTACGGTGAGCAGGATTCTAGGTGGAGGAGGATGTATATGGGTGTTGGCAGCAGGAAATGGAGGCATACATATTAAACTACATTTCTGCAACTGTATAGTACGCTTAATGGACAAATGTTTCGACAAATTGCTCGTATTACCTCCGTTACTGCCAAAAGTTTTATTACACTTGTGGCAATAAGCGTTGTTGTTATCAAGTCAAGTGAAATGTATCCAGTGCCATGTAAGTGTGAGTGAGTATGTAAGAGCACAGCCCTTCCCCTCACACACACAGGTTGTTTGCATGCACAAGAGAAAGTTTGTGTCTGCAACATTTAGATGAATTCCTCATAAACCTTTATATTTGCTGGTTTTGACCTGTTTAGAACCGGGTCCCAGGTTTTGGTTTTTGGGGCCCATCTGTAGTAGGCAGTTTGTACTTCTCAGAATCACAGGCCACTACACCCACTTTCATAAATAATCAGACTGACTTAAACTTGGAACAATTCTGAATCAACATCTTAATCTCATCAGCGATGAAGTGTCTGACCCTACTAGCTTCAAACAACCCAGCAACTCAGAACCTGGATCAAGTAAAAAAGGGTCAGACGTACAGGTGACACTGGTGGTTTGAAAAGGCCAAACACAGCAGCTCAGAAACCATAGATGATCAACAATCTAGGGCAAAAGAAATGGTTGAGCCTGCTGGCTTGTTGGCACTCCAGATGAGAAACCATATTATATTAACAAACAATAGACTTGGCCATTCGAAAGAGCTACACTTTTGGACTGTGTATAATTAGCGGATTCTTCCATCCTAGCTATCTACCATAATTGGTTCCTATACTTTGGACACCGACTGGTGTCCTTTCATTTCAGGTAGAATCACTAACTTCATCTGCTTCCTAAGCTGCCTATGTGGCCTAATGTAAGCCCTGACAACCTCCTTGCTCGCTGAGTGTTTGTAGTTGTTGCCATGAATACACAACAACTAACTTATATAGGGCAAACCTTTCCAGCCTTACTGCTAGTACCACGTATCTATTATATTCCTTTCCTACAGCTCGTCTATTGCGTCTCCTATGGCACAGGGTCGACAAAGTAGACAGCTTGCTGAATGTAGGAACACAGTGCCAGGCCTGGTTTTAAAGGCCCATGTGATTGATTTTGACATTTGTGAGCTGGTACATGCATTCTGGTGCTGCATAATGACTTCCCACAATGAATCAATTCCAGAAATCTCCATTTAAGTAATTTACGAGTATTTTGGGCAGAAAACTCAAATATCTAAGCAGAGCCAAAAACGATTTCCCACCTAACATGACATGTAATGGCTTATGTTCTGCTGTGGCCCAGACAGACAACTGTAACATTACCACCCATGTCAAATAAAACCCTCAGGTTCAAATAACCCACGTCACCCCTCTCTGCTTCTGTTCAATGAGTAAGAAAAAGCGGGACTTTAAATTGGCGCTGATAATCTCTAGTGGGACTGTAAGTTATCCCTGCCTCCCCTAGCTACAATACTCTAAGTTGTGTTTCAGGACAGTTTTATCCCTGCTTGATTCTCCTTCACATACAAAGGGAATTTAATGCTTGGTTTTCTCTCCTCCGATGGGGAAAAAGTTGATAGCTTTCATCTTACTCTCAAGTCGTCAATGGGCACTTCAGCACTTGTTTATTCTGCCAAGGACCTATTGCCACTCATTGAGATTTTCCTGACAACAAATATCATAGGTTTCTCTAAATCAGATGTTTAAATATAATATAGTGATCTGCAAATTCAAGGTAAAAACAAATGGCTAAATTATTTAAAATAAATCTTCCCTTCATTTCCTTACATATCTGTGGCTTTAATGGAAGTAATGAATGCACAAATATTTATTGAAAATATTTATCTACATTCATTAGAAGCTTCTGCTCCCCAGCTAATTGACACATCAATGTAAAAGCAGGGATGCCAGGCTCCTCAGGGTGTTTAGAATAGAAGAGCATGATTGGACACAAAATTGAATAAGCCGGAACAGACAGGAGAGATCCGTGTTTTATTTTTAGACCTGGAAAATGCATTGACTGAATGCTTTCCATTTCTTTAGAATATCAAATGTCATCATAAATCTTGTTAAAGCCTACTTTCAAGATATACTATGGCTTGCATTCACTATGGCAATGAAGCTTACCATTAAGGCATCAAAGTGGGTTGTGGCTGGAGAGGGATGACAGGGATGGGTCTCCTTTCCACCCATCAGGGTATATACAGCAACCAGCAGGGGGCTGGCTTCTTGGGCTCCAGCGCTGAATGTTTTCTCAAAAGCCCCGAATCTTTTAGGTTTTTAAAATAACTTGAACTTTGTGTCATTTCCCCTCAGTCTCTCTGACTGGACTGGCAAATCAATGGCGCAAAAGATCTATTACTGGGGAAATATCGTCATCTTTAGGTCCACCCTAACATTGTCATGGGGGTTGTTGTCTTGTGTGTGTTGTGTTTCAATCAGTCGTGTCACATCGGTGAGCAAGCTTGCTAGCTAGCTAACCAGCTTATGGACTATGGACATAAGGAAGTTTTTCATGAGTCAACCTCAGCCGCGAATCCGCAGCTGTAACACTTAGGCTAGTAGCAGTGAGTTGGTGAGGTGACTAGGAGTAGATCAAATAAAGTACCGTAAGATAATATATGCCCATGTTTTTATCCTACTATGCTATTCCCATAAGAAATCTAATATAATTTGAGTAACTGTTCTTCTGTTGGCCTAATATTCAGTTCAGAGTATTGAAGACCACATTTACTTGGCATTGTTGGGGGGTGCTTGATTTGTAATTAGAGAAGCCCAGATTATTATGGCATGGATTCAAATGTAGCTAATTCTAACATTAATGCTGTGAACTCTACTCTAGCATTGTATAACAAAAACAGGTTTCAAGATTAGTAATGCTGTTTACACCAAATACCTACCCTACCTATGTTATGTAACTTAAAAATAGCAACATCAGACAATGTTTGCCTCTTTTTAGGTGGCAGGAGTGAAAATTAGTCATCCTCAACATTTGTTGTGTTATGGTTTCAGAATGATGAAGACAGTTGGAGAACAACTCCTATGTGTCAGTGGGCAAGGACATGAGCCCCTCGTCCACATAGGTCCACATGTCTCTCTACAAACTGTTGTGTGTCTGTACCATGTTTATGTTCACCCTCTTTGGCAGGAAGCCTAAGCCCATAGATGGCAATGGAAGGTGAAGGGCTATTGCCAAAAACATGGACCTTCATCCAGTACTTGATGATGTCTTTTGTCGGATCATTATCCCTGAACCATAAGAACTTCAGGAAGTTGCGGTGGTCCTCTCTGACAAGAAAGCAGTGGAACGCTTTTTGGATGTCTGCCATGACTGCCACTTGCTCCTTTCGGAAATGGATAAGGACTCCCAAAAGGCTGTTATTGAGGTCAGGGCCTGTCAACAGTACATTGTTGATGGAGATGCCACCTTTCTGGAATTGAACACCACCGATGTGGTCAAGTTTTTGAGGGTGGTATGTACCAAATGTTGGCAGGTACCAGCACTCCTCATCTTCCATCAGAGGGCGGGCTAGCTCGGCGTGATCATCCTCAGAAATCTTTCCCATAAAGGCTACGACTGTTGTTTCATCACAGGGTTTGACACAGTGAGGTAAGGAGAGTGAGTGCTTGATTGCGGTTGTTCGGGAGTCGTCTTCTTGGCACCTTGAAGGGCAGTGGAGCAACCCAGTTGTTTTTCTCATCCCTGTACACCTCTGAGTCCATAATCTTTAAAAATGCAGTATCTTCAATGGCTAGAGCACGCTTGTTGTCGTTTTCAGTTGTTTGGAACACACTGCAACCCAGGTTATGCTCTGTAACTCTCCGGGTTGGATTTGTGTGTGGTAATGAGACTATGCTGTTGCTCCCTGCCGTGACACACTCTCTCTTTCAGGTCCATGAAGCTGTTGCAGGGTGTCAAGTAGGAAGGGCGTCCATTCTCTGACACATGGATCTTGAAGGTGATAGCCACTTGGTCAAGAGGTCCAGGTATTCACTGGATGAAAGGTTCAGGACCTCTGATGGCATTGAGTAAGGAAGATTGCCATGCCCTAAAGCTCTCAGGTCGGTCATCAAACTGGTTGAGCCCTCTAGTCACTAGTTCCCGACATGCTAAGTACTTAACAAAGTCTGTCATCACAGGGGTCTTAACTGAGTCAGCTGATGTGGTGTGGTAATGAGGAGTATAGTTCATATTTTGGGTATGTGGCTTAGTGTGTGGCCTATCTGCATCCCAATCTCTTGTCCCGGTCTTGTTTGCATGAGAAACTGCTTTGGAGGGCGTCAAGTCATGCATTTCAGGCAGTTTGACAGGCCTCTGGGTAGAGGGGTTAGATTGAAAAACCCTATATGCAGCAACATTCGTAGCACCAACATGCGTGGCACCGTGTCAATCTCTCTTTCTAAAGACATCTTACTGACGTTGCACCAGCTGGTTTTGCTGCACTGTCCCCCTAATGGTGTTTTCTAACCAAAATTAGACAGCAAGCCAAACTCCCTCAACAAGCAACACAAGAGTCAGGAGATACGTAGAATGTATTGATATAGTAAAGGAGTAAAACAAACTATAGAAACTATAGAAAAATAGAAACATACAA
This sequence comes from Polymixia japonica, assembly GCA_900302305.1. Lineage (NCBI taxonomy): Eukaryota > Metazoa > Chordata > Actinopteri > Polymixiiformes > Polymixiidae > Polymixia > Polymixia japonica. Next base: position 4,267 of record OMKK01035582.1, on the reverse strand, counting down.
CATCAAGTTACTTATATACAAATAGCAAATGTATAGACATGTTTGCTAAAGCACTACATATAAAACCAGAATTACACAAACTGTGCTCAAAATATACTAAATGTAAACTATATGCTACTGACGCATGATGTACTGTGCATGTCAAATAGTATGAGCACCTATCAATCAGTATCTAGCATTAATCGAATACAAACATAAAAACATCCCATCGACGACAAATATTCTTCAACACTGAAAGATAACCTTGCAAACAATAAAGACTTAGTTACAGGCAATGCTTACAATGGGCCAAATCAAAGGATTATACAACAGATGTTAGGACGCCATGTTAATCTGCTGAGATGTGGTCCTACTTCCTGTTTCCTGTGCATACCGCTGCAATACCACATTTAACCAGAAGGTGGTGCTAAAGTGAACCAAAACATTAAACCAACTTCCTGGAGGGAAGAACAGTGGTTGAAGCACCAAGTAAATTTAGCAACGCATCAATGTAACTACATAAGATTCATGCACATTCTCTGGATGAGTCAGTATCAGTAACAAAATGTTTGTGAAATTACAAATGAATCAACAAATGATCAGCATTACAGAAGGCTCTAAATAATTTACTTTAAGCCTAGATTAGGCCCTATTAACCATCTGATTTAAGGCCTGAAGTCCACTGGCAGCCTAATGGCCTTTGTAAAATTCATATTATGAGCTACAACTAATATGCTAGTGCAGTATAGAGTATACATGTGTAAGCAAGGCTACTCACTGGTCATTTGCTCATCCATCAATTCATCTGACGCTTCATCGTTGTCGTGTGGTTCAGAAGATAAATCATGACATGTAGGTGGTCGTGACTCAACTATGTTGATGGGATTGTTTGTGGGTCTGGAACCAATAATTTCATCGAGGGCATCATACCACCGAAATGTCTCCTTTTGCAGAAGGAATCACTTTGACCCGACACTGCTCCGCTTTGCTTGAGATGCTTGCTGAACAATTAGAAAATTTCGGCGTTTTTGTGAGAATTCTCCATTTGACACTTTTGATTTTCATCCGCCCAAATTTCTAATAAACAGGAGATTTCCTCCGTCGACCATAGCGCACCGTTCCCATGGTGACCCCGGCTGGCGGTAGGGATGCAACACGTCAATGCATTCATTTTCTTCCTTCCTCTTCTTCACTTTGTTGTTCTCTCTCTTTCTGTCTTTCCCTTGCCCTCCTTCCTTCATCTCTTCATCCCCCCCATCATAGTCTTCCAACTGTCTCCCTTTTCCTTTCTAACTTATTTTCATTCTCTTTCCGTCTCATCCCTGGAATGAGCAGAGCGCTGAAGGTGTTTGGCACAGCAGAGCTGGAAGGGAGTGAAGGGAACCACCTCCTCCTGTGGAGGTGGGGGGGGGGCTGGAGGGGTGAAGTGGTGAAGAAGCGACTCCTATTTGTTCTGGATGCCAGGATGCTGTGCTGCCTGCGCAGTTGACAGTTCCAGGTCAACGTCCGAGGCGAGGCGAGGGGAGCTGAGCTCATCCTAACACCGGCTCTGATGCCAGTCAACCCACTAGACACCGGGGTCACCAGTTGGCAATCGTGTTTGTTCACTTAACTGCAGAATATCTTTGCATTCATCTGTTCCTTAACGTCGGTCAGGCAGCCAGTCAAGTCAGTCAATCACTGTCTAATTTTCACTCTCCTATTGAGTAACTAACTTTAATGCAGAGATCGAAGGATAATTTTCATCAGCTGTTTTCATTTGCACTCACTGATTGCCACGCTCTAGTGCAGTGTGATACATCAATAGCCGAATATACTTCTCTGATTTCCTCTGCACTGAAAGATGGCAACGATACCTTTGAGTATCCTAGAAACCTGTAGAGTCACGTATAACCTCATCGTGCTCTCTGACATCGGTTTGCGCAGCTCCTGTTGCCGTCTGCGTTGCATGCTCATGTTTTGATAGATCAAAAGATTTTTTAGTAAATGCTCCAAAAGAATTAAGAGCAGCACGCATGGCACACTGGTCTGTACGCCATGCTCTTACAAAGAAGGCAGAGTAGAACATTTTGCGTGCAAGAACAACTTTCTTCTAAATCTGAGCTCAGATAAGACTGTCGTAATCTCCAGCGCACGGACAATCCATCACCGTGTGATTGAGGTCAATAATTCCAGATTGAGCCACGTCAAAATGGATATGCTATTTGGACCAGGGAAGGTACACATTGGCGATGTCTTTGTGTATTCCATCCTCTCGTCTCCTCTACTTTGTTTTAGCGTTCTGGCAATGACGTTTTTGGCTTTTCATAGTTGCTTTTTTTATTTTTTTTATTTAATTAATTTTTTAAGCTATACACCCCGCACAATACACCCCGTTATCTGACATATCAATTTAGCTTTCCCATGAGCCTTTGCGCTGACAGCAAGAACTCCGGCGAAGCGCACCTGGTCTGGCTGAGGCCTGGGAATAGAAGTGTGTCTCGCAATGATAGGCCCACAATGACAGGCTTGCCGCCAGCCAATGACAGCTCAGTGCATCGGTGTGCAAGCAGGGTTATTGGAAGAGAAATCTAAAGTGCCCTTGTCAGGGGATTCATCAATATCTCTCAGCCTGAGATGGCAATGCTTCCCCCATGGGGGAGGACCAATAGCCCACCATCCTTCCCATTTCTACCAATCTCTATAAAAGACCAAAACACCAACTGTTTGACCTTGACATTGAAGGATCGGTCACAGCCCAGAGCAGCAACAGGAGACAACAAAAAAATCAGGTAATAAAGCTGAGCGCAGAAAGAAAAATCCGTGTTTACCAGGTTCCCACTATGTGACGATTGGCCGTAGCAGCAAATACACAGTGTCCTGTGACGAGTTTGTTTCAAATGTGAGGATGGTTGTGTGCGTGTCCGGGGTTTTGTCGTCAGCCTCGCTTGGCCCTCACCATGCAGCATTTGTGAGCTCTGAACCTCTACGGAGATGTCATCAGGAATGATGCACATTGGTTAATGATGTGTCTAGACTAGACTAGACCAGAACAAAGAGGCAAACTTCATTAACGTGGCAGAATGTAAAGTCTCATATCAAGAATTATTTGTTCGGTCATTGGTGCTATTTATATTCGTTCGTTATCAGTATTTATGACAGTTGCTAATCCACTGGCAAATGGCCTTCAAAACACCCCGCAGCCCCTTCTCGCCCTCTGTCATTGAAAAACATTTAACAGGTTTTCTGTTAGGACAAGACTAGTTGAGTGGTTAAATTGTGAGAGACACTGAGAAGGAATACTATAGAATTTGAAACATATTTAAGTACTTTATGTGCTGCAGATGTAGCATGGCATTACGCCTTCCAATCGATAGGGCAAATTGCTCGATGAAGTATAGTACTAGCGTTCGGAATCATTGTAGCAGGGGCTTGCACACAAAATGTAGCGTCAATTTATACAATGATTTCGTTTGTATGACTTCAGATGAGAGTTGAATTAGTAGAATGTTGTAGAATGTCTCTGTTAGTTTCTTAATTGTGTAACGGCCAGTAGTTAATAGATTGTGTGAATGCTACATCATTGCTCATACTCTAGTGTGTGGCTGAAGGCTGTGTAAGCTTTGCATGTGTACATTAGCATTGGTTTGCATTAAAACAACACCTATTTGTTTAAATATTAGCTTGTTGTTTGCGTTAACCTCACTCTGAATATAGTATCGAGTGGTTCGTGGCTATTTGGAACATTCAAGCTTAATCGCATATTACCTCCAGTTAACCGGCAGATCAGGACATACTTAACAGTTTACATACCTGCATCACCGAAGAAAAACGTTTCAAGGGCTTATTCAAATTTTGCAGAAAAACTGCCTTTGACACTTTTGAGCGTTAATGTCACACATTAATCTGTGACTGTTTTGATCGTTGTCAATTTCTCTTCTCAACTTTTGGCAGCAGTCAATAGGATTGAAACGTATCACTTTGTCCCTGGCTAGCATCTCTTATTTGTTTTGCCAACATATGTAAAAAGAAATCAATGTTTAAACACTCGACCTGCTTAATAAGCAATGAGGGTAATGACAGGTCGACTGTAAGGGAGCATTATTCAACACAAATTACATTTTAAGGTGTGTCACTTTTGTTTTAGTCTTTCAGTCTGGATCACCTGGATGTCACAGTTAGCCCTTTCACACCGCACTGGTGCCGGAGCCGGTGCTCGAGTTGAGAACCTGGTGCTTTCTAGCGAACCAGCCCGCGTTCACGCCAGTTTAAGCGGAGCCAAAGTGGGCGGACATCATCATCTTTGTTT